>CBVK0100964510.1:0-10261 GCA_900067695.1 Picea abies | reverse complement strand
AATACATATTACATTACATCAATCATCAATCAATCAATCTTTTGACATCAATAAATCACTTGACATCAATCTATCAAACCATTGGCATCAATGACAACATGATCCAACATTTAGACCCCAAGAATACTCCCCAGCTCCTCTTGTGCACCTCGAATCTCTTTTATGCACTCACAATTTCTCTTCTTTCTTGGATACACTTCAAATGCACACATCTATCCTATATATATAATGTTTTTTTGTTCACTTATGGGGTCGACTTGTAAAACTGGATGGGTCGACCTATACTTTTTGGCTGGGCCAACCTGGTAAATCTTTCATATCTTATCATTATTATGGAGTTAGAGGGAGTGTCATATACCATTGGAAAGGTCTTGGAATAAAATTTTAGACTATATATTTTGTGCTCCCAATTGAACTAGGTCTTCAAAGTAACAAGGTCTTCAAAGATAGGGTATCCAAATTGAGCATCAAAAAATCCAAAAAGAATATTTTCAACAATCTCCATCTTACAATATTTATCTTAGACATTTGTAGTCTCCCCTTATCTTTGACATCAATGACAAAAATATTTCCAACACTTCATTGCTTACCTCCAATTAATTTTCCCAACCTTCTCGGTCACTTACCTAACAACCTTTTGAATCTATTGCTAACTTACATAAACCTTGTCCTCTTACAATTTTTGTCGGCTTGATTTAGAGATCATATTCTTGGAGTGTGGTCATCCAATTTTCTCTCTTATCTCCTAATTATTTCAGAGCCAACAAATTTCTAATTGAGGGGTGTGATACAATGACTTTTGTATGTGATTTAAAAATATATGACCAGAAATGTTTCACTACTTTGGAAACAACATAGGCTTGTTTGTCAATGTGAGGATACTTCAGCTATGTGTCTTGTAATCATGAATTCATGAAATATATCAGGACTTCAAAACCCTCTAAATGTTTCTAAGTCAAAATAGTTGCACTAGAATAGTCAGATGCAAAGGTATACAAAATAAACTCTTTTTCAAAATATAAACCCATCAAAGTAGGAGCTTGAATAATTGATTCCTTAATAGATTTGAAAGATTCTCTTTCTTTCTATTCCCATTTAAATTAAGCATTCTTCTTAATCATATCATGTAAAGGCTTAACTGTTTTAGCAAAACTAGGAACAAACCTCCTCACAAAATTTATTTTTCCTAACAATGATTGCATATTTTTCTTATTCTGAGGGAAAGAAATCCATGAAATAGCTTTAGTCCTTTCAGGATCTATTATGTGAAGAAATAATTCATACTTGTGATATATGAATAATGTCTAATGTATATGAGTGCATAAATGTAGACCAAGCTTAATGTCTATGTACGAGTGAAAGATAAGGATAAGAAGAGATATTAGGGATGAGGATCTCATGGATTTGGTTGAGAGATTTAAGGAGATATTGTGGAGATCGTTATGGATATGATGTGATCTAATTATCTAATTAAGACTTAGTATTTATAGTCACCTGTGTTTATATAAAGAGACCATTTGTACAATAGAATGTATACACAATAATGTTATGATGTAATATATATTTTCCCCTTTCGGGGTTTCTTAGTATAATTCTTTGTGTCCCTTGCTTAAATATATGATTTTATGTATTTGTTGTTGGATATTAAAGCCAACATTTGCTATCAGAGCAACCAGGCTACTACGTGGAGCAAGAAGAGTTATTGTGATGTAAGAAGACTGGATGATCCCGCCTCTTCCTACGTTGGTTTTTACTTGGATTCTGACTAATGAGGAGAATGCAAATCACATTATCAACATCTTCCTGTGTGTGGAAAAAACCAGAGAGAGAAAATATGATTGTTCTTGAGGGAGAGATTCCCATTACCGAGGGTTTGAGGAGAAAAAGAAGTACATGTTGCATACCATTCAGTTGTACAACTGCATTCAGGAAATGACCCACAAAAATTGAGTTGGCGAATGTTTAGGAAGGAAGAATTTGATGTGTTAAATTATTTAGAGCTCTACAAGATCAAAAAAAAATGATCAATCCATCATATGAGTGGTAGTCATCACATGGAGAATTCAAAGTCCATTCATCGACAAGGCACTGCATTTGTATGGATGCTTCAAGGCTTGAACTCCGGCAGGATGGCACATCATTCGTGTCAGGATATTGAGGGCAAGTGTGAGTTGTTGATTGGGAGTCACAATTTCCCTTTGTTGTAACTCTACAATCAATGAATGGATTATGTTGTTGATGATCATCCCTCCTTCATGTGAATGGAATTGGAATACATTTGGTGATATCTTCAAGCACCTACCCCCCACATTGATGCAACTTCTTTGTTCTTCATATCGTAGCTTGAATCTCAATTGGGTGGAGAAATTTGTGTACATCAGTGAAAAAATATGATCATGACATGAGCAGAATATACGTTGAAGCCAACAATCGATGCCATATACTCCCTATTGTTACCTTATGGAAGTCGAATCCATAAACCAAATTTTGGATGAAAATTGCAAAGTAGAAGCGATAAATCCATTGGTCTCAAAAGGAAAAGATTGAAAATGACATATGCTTCCTCGATACTCTCTCGTGCAACAAATATAAAAGATGAAGTAGCAGCTTATTCAATACCCAAGCCTATAGAGTTACATGAAAACATGAAGGCAATGAAGTCTTTGCTTGCAAATGTCAAACTGCTTGCATCGAAAGGGTCTGTACATTGTTTATCTTGTGGATTTGTTCTTGGTCAGACAATGAAAAGCATGGACATGGATTGTACACTTGCAGATCGAGAGGAAGAGTGAAAGAAGGTGACTCGCCAACAATAATCCAAGTCAAGGTAAAATATATGGAAAAGAGGCTTGTTGTTCGTTTTTGGGAAGCACACAAAGTTAAAAGAACTATTCTTCCAATGATTTGATGAATTGGGTAGCGAAGAAGATGGTCTTCGTTAATCACACAAATGATGTTGAGAATAAAGAATCCAATTCAAGTTGAGTAAAGTCATACAGTTTTTTATTGAGTCATGATTTTTAAGGTGTCATTGTCATTCAAAGTGTCACAAGTTTGAGTCTATGTTGGAACTGACCATTCTAACATTATAAATTATTTGCAAAATCCAATGAGAACATGAATAATATCATGATGAAAAGGGTGCATGATTGGTGTTGCCCAACACCCTAACAAATCATGTCAAGTCATGTCATAAGTTGAATTCAGATCCTGAGTCAAAGTAAAGTGAAGATTAAGTCATGACAGTGGTACGTCAATTAAGTTTTCCAAACCAAGGTTATAGGTGTCTTGTTGGTTTTTGTGCAACCCAACAAGAAAAATATTTTGTAAGAATGTAATTACAAAATATTGCAAGTGTCTTGTTGGACAGAAATGTCCCTCCTACAAGAACAATTTTATGTAGATTTTGAGAAGAATTATGCAAGAAGCAGATGAAGAAGAGAGAAGAATATGTTGACTCCATAATAGCATAAGATGACAACAAAAATAAGACTAATGAAGATGATGACTCCATGACAGAAGCAGATGATAAAAGAAGGAATCTAAGACATAAACAAAAGAAGTGAAAGATGAGGGCATATTGAAGAGGAAAGAGTAAAGGATGATGAAAAATGAAGCAGTGAAAGAAGCAAAGGGATTGAATCTTGCAACAACAATGTTGTTTTTTAATGATGGAAACAAAGATGATATTGGTCCTATGTTTGTATAAATAAGTATGTTGTATCTGAGTAAATGATGATGTAAATCGTGAAGAGGCATGTTGTATGTACCTGAGTCATTGTTGATGTAAGTCGTGAAGAGGCAAGTGTACCCCCATAATTTGTATGTTTGTTGATGTAAGTCGTGAAGAGGCAAGTGTACCCCCATAATTTGTATGTTGAAGGTTTGTGGTTAGCTAGAAACCACTTGATGTAATGTGTTTTTTGTGGTAAGCATAAACCACTTGTCATGACAAAGGAGGGTTCATGATAAGCTAGGAATCACTTGTTGTAGTGGTTGAGGGTAATCCACCAAAACCCATGATGTATGGGTAAGTCAAATCATACCCAAGATGATGATTGATGATGATGCAAAGGTATTTATAGGTACAGGTGTGAGATTTTTTATTCAATAATGGTTGATGAACCATGTACATGAAAGATTTTCCTATAGAACCGACAGATACATCAGCTGGCGACCAATGTATTATTGTGGATGGTAACTTTTTTATATGAACTTCAACAAATATGATGTTTATACTATGCAAGTACAAGAAGTAGATTGAAGTTTCATAATGAAGAAGACCAAAGACAAAAGATGAATACAAAGCATAATAAGATGTTGAAGATTGGACCAATTCAATGATCAGTTGAAGAGATCACAAGTTTTCATTAACGGGGAGTATGAAGGAATAATTCATACTTGTGATATATGAATAATGTTTAATGTATATGAGTGCATAAATGTAATGAAGTATACCAAGCTTAATGTCTACATATGAGTTAAATATGAGGACAAGGAGAAATATTAAGGATGTGGATCTCATATATTTAGTTGAAATATTTAAGGAGATATTGGGGAGATGGTTATGTAAATGATGTGATCTAATTATCTAATTAAGACTTAGTAGTTATGGTAACCTATGGTTATACAAAGAGATCATTTGTACAATAGAATGTACACAAAATCAATTTAGTAAGAATTTGCATGATGAGACATCAAAATCAAAACTGGTCAAGAGAGTGAACCATTGAAACAGTCTATCCAACGTATCCACGAAGTTCCATCCAAAAAGGATTTGTAGTCATTTCCTGAGGCATGCAATGAGTAAGCAGGAAAAAACTAAGTATATATGTATTTTAATGTTGTGAAGTAGGGTCGAACCATCTATTTTGTTCAATGAAAGGTATGTGGTAGTAAGAAAAATCTAATCCATCTCTGGTCTCTATAATGTGTCACTGCCCATGAACCAAGAGAAGACCCTCCTTAGAGAGTTTTTTGGCGTCTTCATTTCTTTCCCTGTAGACATGTCGAATGGATAAATTTGTATAAGTATCCAAGATTATGAAAATTTTTGCAAGAAGTGGTTGGAGTCTAATTTTATGGCAGTTTTGAATTTTTCTTATCCAATTGATGATCACCATTGAGTCTCCAAAAAGTTGAATATTGTTAATCCCTTTTTCCCCGTGATGATCACCATTGAGTCTCCAAAAAGTTGAATATTGTTAATCCCTTTTCCCCCGACAAAGGTAAGTAAAATTTTTAGGGCCATGAGCTCAGCATAATTATTGGATCTCGGTCCCAGACCCTATTTGAGCTTAAAACAGTGAGACTCTGGTAGGAAAATAACTGCTCTACCCCCACAGTGAGAGCCCTCATTTTCTAAAGCACCATCAAAGAAATCACAAGGCCTCAATCGATCTACCAATTCTTTTGTTATGTGTCTTGGTTGTGTGGCCTCTTTTTCTTATGGGAAAAAGGAGAGGATGCTAAGACTTTGAGAAAACATCTGTTCAGGGATGGATGCGTTATCCTTGAAAATAGAAGAGTTTCAGGCCAACCAGATACCCTCATTAATAATCAGAGGTAAATCTTTAATGTGAATATTTTTTTGCTCCTGCAACCAAGACTTCCAAGCCTCTTCAATGGATGTGCCTTACCACTTACATTCTTTTCTGAGAGTGCTTGTGCATTTGGCCCAGGTTTGACGGGTGAAAGGACAAACTAGGAATAGGTGCAGGCTAGTTTCCTCTAAACCTTTACATAAGGAATAGGTGCAGGCTAGTTTCCTCTAAACCTTTACATAAGGAACACCAACCATGGCCTTCCAAGCCTCTCAGCTTCATTATATCCCATGTTGGGACCTTTGAATTGATCAAACACCAATGGAAAAGGCGTGCCTTAAGTGGGAATTTTACTTTCCAGATCCCTGTCCACCACCATGTTGTATCTGGATGTAAATGATCTAAATGAATTTGTGTGTATCTTGCTTTTAGGGTGTATAGTTCGAAGGGACTATGTTTCTAGACTAACTCATCTTCTTTATCAGAAAGTTGGATGTGGCCTAGTTTTAGTGCTCTAGTATAGGAATTCCAAGCCTCCACAAAATCCTCATCCAACCCCAACTACAGAGCCTCCTACCATTCTTTCCTCCATATTGTGGTTCTATTCCTATCTGCAACTTGATACAGATGAATAAACCCCTTGTCATGGAGAGCTTTAATGACATGTTGTGGGAGTAGTTGAGCCTTGTTGTTGCCTTGCCATGGGTCTTAGCCAATTCTAAATTTTGAGTCTCTTCCCACTCTCTGGGATGACTATTAAAGCCAACATTATGACTCTAAGTTTTGAAATAATGAAACCTAAGAGATTACTTTGACTTGCTCAAAAAATTATTTTCATTGGATTTAAAGAAATTCCATGTCTTCTGCATCAATCAAAAAATTGTCTCAAATGATCAACATGTTCATTTCTATTTCATGAGTACATTGTAATATCATCCAAATAAACAACCATAGATTTGTTTATTAATCCTATGAATGCAATATACATTTCCCTTTGAAATGTGGCCCGTGCATTAATTAATCTGAATGGCATCTTCCTTTATGCATAAGTTCCCCATTTGGTTCTAAAAGTGGTTTTAATTTGATATGGTTGTGAAACTAGAATATGATTATAACCAGAAAAACCATCTAAAAGAGAAAACATTTCAGAACCAGATACACGTAAAATTTGTTCCATAGGTGGAACATGATAATTATCTTTTTCTACAGCTTTGTTCAGATTTCAAAAATCAATACAAATTCTAATATCCCCGTTCTTTTTCCTTACCAAAACTAAGTTTGAGACCCAATGGTAATGCTTAACAAGAAAGATAATCTTGACTTGTAACATTTGATTTAATTCCTTCTTGACTTGAAGCTCAAGATTTGGATGAATCTTTATTAACTTTTTTTGCACGGGTTTAGCATCTTTCCTAGTTGGAATGACATGTTGAATGATTTTAGTATCATATACTTTTAATTTCTCATAAGTTCATGCAAATATGTCTTTGTACTCCTTGAAAATTTTGATAAAAGCATTACGTTCAGAGGGAGAACAATTAACTCCTAAATTAATGTTTTGAGGATTTTGATCAGTTCCTAAATTTATTACCTCATATTGCATAGAGAAATTGTTGGTTTTACAATTTGTTTTTCCTTTAAATTATCTTGTAGATCATAAAACTTCTCTAAACTAACCATTGATTTAGGAATTCCATTTTTGTATCGGGTTAGGTTTCTACAGAAGTCTCATTAATTTCCTTATCGTGTTGATTTTCATCAATAATAGACCCTTTACAAGTACCTTCCTGCGTGAGAAAGTTTAATATTTAATCATCGTCGTTGAAAATTCTCCAATTAGTGATGTTGTCGGAACCAAGGGCCTAAAAATAAATTCCATAAAAAATTTATTAGGAGAAAAAATTGTTGAAGGGATTAATCTTGAAGCAACATTAGCAAGCAAGTCTGCATTAGTATTGAAGATTTGAGGTATATAAATAATGTTAAAAGCATCAAAATTATCAATCAAACTCCATACCTCACGACGGTAGTTCCTTAGGCGATTGGAAATGCAATGTATTGAAATTTTTACCTATTTGGTTATGACTTTAGAAACACCTACAACTTTTGTTGCTTTAACTTTTAGATCTATTGCTTTTTTAAGACCTTGGATGAGAGCCTCATATTCAACCACATTATTGGTACAATCAAACTCCAATCTACATGCTATCAAAGTTTTGTTTCCTGTAAGATCTTTCACAACACAACCAACACCTATACCCTCATTAGACTTGGAGCCATCAAAATATAAAGTCAAAAAATATTTATTTGTAACAGAATTTACATCACTAGTTTCTAACTTTGTACAATTTGGTATAGAAATCTAAGTGCAGTCCATAATTTCATAATGCAAACCCGTCTCCAAAAAAGGTGAAGTTTCTGCAGAGAAGTTTCTGAAGTAAGAGTCTAGACAATAGTTACCCAAAACCGAATTTGTAAACATAATTGGATCATTGGGTCCATTTAAATATGTGACAGAATACTTCATATGTCTTTCATGTTCAACCTTTATTTGGTTTGGCTGGCCATTAAATGGCAACCACAAATGTGACCAGTCAATTGAAAAATAACCATGAAGTTTTTCTGACCAATCTCTACTCAAAAGAAAAACCATATGCTTCAGGTATGTCAACTACAATGATATCTATGATACGATGGACTTTAGAATTTGAAGCTAACCCAATTAAGACATTTTTTGATTCTCCTAAAACATTAACATTTGATTTATCAAAGTGTACAATTTTCGTAGTAGATTTCTTTGGCTCTATGTTAAGTTTTTTACAAACAGAGTATTGCATAACATTTGATGAAGCCCCTGAATCTACCAAACAATTATGTACATTTCTATTAAAGATCTCAAATATCAAAAGAAAGGGATGTGTTTGTGAACTAGATTTCTCTCCAATCAAAGCAGCATTAACATTAGATGAACAATTTTGAAACATTTTCTCCTTATCTGAAGTGATTTGTAAAGCTTGAATCAATTTGTTTTTTTGTTGAGTTAATATTGATAACTCATATAAAGAGATATTAGCTCTAGTCTTCTTCATATCTTCCATGAGATCATAATCTAAAATATTAGAATTCACAGTTGATTTGTTTTGACTAGATATTACTTTGTTTTTAGAAAATGATTTCTTCACAGGAGATGATGTACTTGGTGTTTCTAATGATGAAGGAGGACCTTTAATTCTAGTATGAGCAACACATATTTATTTAGTTAAGTCCTCTTCATCATCATCTATTATTCCATGAGAAATATCCCACGTGACATTAATTGATGACTCGAAGGTTTGGTCATCTTCTTGTTCTTCTTGATTTGCTTGACCTTCTCCTTCCATTGAAGTGAAAACCTTGAATATGTTTATGAATGTTGGAATTTTTTTCTTAAAATGATTTTCTTTATGTGCTTTGCAATATTGATCTCAATCAAATTCCTTAAGATATATTCCCTCAAGATGAGCATTCTAATTATTGGGAGGTGGAGTATTTCTTCTGAAAGGAGGTTTCCATGGCCTTATATAGGATGATCTTTCACCTGAGTTTTTATTTAGATCTACAATATCATTTGAGAGTTTTTTTTTATTATTCTTTGAATGATATCCATATCTATAATTTATTTATCTTTCTATTCATCTATGGTTTTCCTTATGTTTTGTTTCCTAGCGAGTGAAAAAAAAAATCTCCTATGTTGGTGCCTTGCCTGCAATACTCATCATTTCTTTTTCTACATTTAATGTTTCTTTGAAATTCTTAGCTAATGTGTTTTTTCCATCTCTTTTGAAAAAAATTGCAATTGAAGAAGGTAGGGTTGCGATATAAAATTCAATGATTACATTATTGGCAGGCCTAGAATCTTCAAGAATTTTGTTCATTAATGTCAAGAATCTTGATTTTTAATTTGGGATACATTTTGATTCTTGACAATTCCAACACTAATGTTGTTAGGGTTTTGTTCTCACCAAATGTATTCATGAAAGAAATTTGAAAATCATTTCAATTGGTTATAAATCCTTGTGGCAGTGAAAAATACCACGTAGATGTTTTTTCTCTCAAAGGTGTATGGAAATAATCGAAAAACAACATCTTCATGTTGTACACTCATCAGGTTGATTGCCAACATGAATTTTCTTACATGATATTCAGGTGATTCTTTGTTATTAGGATAAAATTTGGGTAAGAACTTTCTGGATTCTTTGGAATATCATGAGAAGGACCTAGAATTGCAATAGCTCCTGGTGCAAGCCACGGTCCCCTTGGTACACCAACCATATTTCTCCTTGTGGATTGCCTTGGACTTCCTTCGGAAGATTGTTTGGGACTTCCGTGTGAATATGGTGGTTGAGATCCAAAAGGAGTGTGAGGGGGACTATTGTGAGAAATCATAGGTATAGAAAGATAACTAAACTAACCCCCTATCTATGAATCCAACAACACATCAAACATAATAATAACAAAAAGAGAAAAGGAAAAAGAATACACTAGACATACGTGGTTCACCCAATTGGGCTATGTACACGGGAAGGTTGTCTTCTATTATCTCTATAAATCTCCTTCAATCTTACAAGAGAGAAACTCCGCAATTACCCCATACAAATATAGAAGAATGTTTGAGAGTACAAGATGATGATCACATGTTATTCCTTAAGAGGCACTCTTGGCATTATTATATACCAAGA
>CBVK0100964509.1:0-10261 GCA_900067695.1 Picea abies | reverse complement strand
TGTCCTCCAATAACCATACAAATAAGAAAACCAAACCTCAACAATTTACTGGAAATATCTTCTACCCACAAATCTATTGGAGACCACCTGTACGACTTGATGACGTCACCTGTTAGCCTGTACAGACCTACACATGCCCATAAAAAAATTGTAAGGATGTACATGACTATTTCCATTGCAACCCATGTATGTACACAACTATTCCCACTGCAAATTGTGTATGTACACGACTGTTCCCATTGAAACCTGGATACATGCATGAAAACTTGTATGAACACTTCCAGACGATTCACTCCACTCGTATAGTTTCTTCCTTCCACGACTGCCTCTCTCTTCCACACGTGTTGTGTTATTTTTCCTACCAAGAACAAAAAACAAAGAGTCCTCAACCCTAGGCTAGATTTTCCACCATGCAGAATTTCCCTTTGATGAAAACACCAAGAAACCTAGCACAAGTGTAGACTCACTTATGATAACTCCATCCTTCCACACTGTCACAATGATGAAATGTCACAATGAATTCTCTCCTTTATATACAAGTCCAATGAGTGCTTTTAGGATCCCTTCCTAAACTTAAAAATCAATTAGAATATTGTATTCCTCTTTGTGGCTGTGACACCCCATCACAAGCCCACAAATCCCATCAACTTTCCCATGAGGCCCTAGCCTCATTCTAGGGACGATTTCACTAAAACGAAAGGCTTATTTGGCGCCAACGAAGATTACCACATTCCTGACACCTTGGCCTCTTGTGGGAATACCTCTCGAAGATACAATAAACAAAAATTATGCTATTGTAAAAGTGCATTTTTATATCTAATTATTGGTTGATAAGTTGCTCTAGAAGGGGTTGAAGCTTATCTCTTTGTTTGATATATGATATGACCCCAAGGGGAACATAAATGGGGTTAAATGTATATGATATGATCCCAAGGGGGAATATATGGGGTTAAATGTATATGTAATAGTGGTTTCCTTAATAAAGGGGCCACATGTGCAATGTGTAAATATGTATATATGGAGATCATATAGTCATTACTGAGAAATCATGTGATTTGGATATATGAATGTATTGGGGTATTTGGAGAAGATTCTCATATTATTTAAGAGTTATTATATAACACATTTGTTAGACAACACAAATATCCCAATAGAGAATGAACACCTTCGGTAACCACTCACACAACCAGATCAAATATCAACACACCATTGTTTTTACGTGGTAAAACCACTAAGGGGAAATATCCATGGCCCCAACCAACGTGACCACTTGAGGAAATTTATTAATGCAAGAGAAAAAATATTACAGAGAGTTTCTCACAATTGATCATCGAAAAATGACCCTCCATGCTCTTTAAATGGAGATCATGGACCAATCATGTGTTAATCCACAACTCAATGTAGTCGTTAATATCAAGGATAATATGAGCCATCAAATCAATCTATGTTGGGAACATATCATGACCATCAGATTAAAAATTCATACTAAAGAAACACACTAACAAACACACTTTAACCTAACGACGCATTATATCAAGTTGATCTTAACTAACTCTTAAGTGTCTAAATATCTTAACATCCCCCCTTAATAACAACTTGGGATAGGATTGAAGGATTTAAAAAGGTGACACAATAGAAGAAGGAAGGAGGCATTAGAGCCTATCCCCCTTTAATGAAAAATTCTTGAACTCCTAACATAGATTAAATTTTTGAAAACTTCGCTTCTGTAACAAACTTTGTGAATTTGTCTGCAACTTTATCTTCTGTACAGAAAAAGAACACTTTGATAACTCAATCATGAACGATATTTACGATGAAGTGCATGTGTATCTCGATGTGTTTTCTATGTTGATGTTGAACTAGATATTTGGTGAGATTGATGGCTCTCTGATTTTCGCAGTAGAGGGTGGTTGGATGTTGTTGCTGAAATCCAATATCTGAAAGGATGTGTCAAAGGCACAAGGCTTCTTGACTTGCATTAACCACTACTCGATACATTGCTTCTCCTGAAGAAAGAGAAATAGCCTATTGTTTCTTACAATTTCGAGTGACAGATCCATAACCAAGGATGAAAACATAACCAATGGTAGAATTCTGATCACCAGGCTCATCGAACCAATATGAATCAGTGAAACTAACCAATAAGGGAGTCCCCCCTAAATTGTAATGTATCCAAAATTGAACTGTACCTCAGACATATCGAAGTATCCTTTTAGATACTTTCCAATGAATTTCATGGGGTGTTTTCATATACCAGGAAATAAGATAAAAAACAAAGGAAATATCAAGATGAGCATGAGTCAAATATAAGAGACTACTAACTAACTGATGGTACAAAGTGACATCACTTTGGGAGTAGTACATTTGGCAACAAGTTTGAATCCAAACTGGAAGGGAGAAGGGGATGGTTTAGAGTCATCCATGTGAAAGCGATGAATAAGGTCATAAGCATACTTATAATGGAAAAGCAAAATTCCTTCCTTGGTTTGCAATACTTGGAGGTCAAGGAAATAATGAAAATAGCCTAAGTCTGTCATTTAAAATTTATTTTTAAGGCTGGATTTCACATGGGTTAAATTTTTAGGGTCACTACCAATGAGGATAAGGTCATCAACATGAAGAAAAAGTATTATGATATGGATTCCTATTTTCTTGGTATATACATTAGGGCATGAATGACATCTAGAAAATCAGGTGTCAAGAAGAAAGATGTCCATTTTGGCATTCCAAGCTCAAGGAGTTTGGTTTAGACCATAAATAGATTTCTTAAGTTGACAAACAAGAATGGAGTCATTCTGGACATAGCTAGGAGGTTGTTCCATGTAGCTGGGAGGTTGTTCCATAGCTAGGAGGTTGTTCCATGTAGCTAGCAGTCATTTTTTCTACCGAGGAAAAGGTTTCATTATATCCAATGCCTTCAAATTGAGAGAACCCTTTGGTAACTAATCAATCCTTGTGTCTTTCAACACGTCCATCTGATGCATACTTAGTTGTGTACACCCATTTACATATGGCATATTTTCTTCCTTTTAGAAGAAGGAAAATATCCCAAGTATCATTCGCCATTAAAGATAAACACTCTTCATTCATTGTTGTGTCCCAATATGAATGACTTGGCACTTATGCAAATGCGTCTGGATCACGAGTCTATGAAAATTGAGCCAAAAGAGAAGAGGCTCGCTAGAACTATGAACATGTCTGACGTTGATATGAATGATCACCATGAAAATCACCAATTGCTTCTTGTGTTGAACAGATCCATCTAGGAAGCGATGGTGCTAGTGCAGGTTCATGTTCAATGGACTCATATGAAGGAAGGCGAGGAGGCGAATGTGGGTTTTCATCCTCACTGTCATCATCTTAAGAAGAAGAAACTAGAATACAAATGAAATATGGAAAAAATTTTGAACATGGATCGCAGGCCAAAGATGGCACAAACATCGAATTAGGCTCGCAGGCCAAGATATTTTCATCAAATTTAACATCTCTTCTAATAATAATCTCCTTGGAATGAGGTCGAAGAAGTATTTAACCTTTGACATCTTCATAATATCCAACAAAATACACTTCTCACTTTTAGGCTGTAAATCTTTCCTTTTCTCATCAGGAATGTGAGCCCATGCTACACTACCAAATACACGAAAGTGGTTGATATATGGATTAATTGTATTCCATTCTTTTTCTAGTGTTACATTTTTTAAATCCTTTGTGGGAGTGTGATTTACTATGTAATTTGCACATTTAATGGCTTCCACCCAATAATGAAGACTTAACCCTTTAGATTGACTCATACAATTATCCATTTCTTTCAATGTGCAATTCTTTCTCTTAGCTACACCATTTTTCTATGGTGCATATGGAACAAAATGTTTCATTTGAATTCCCTGTGTAGTGTAGTAACTTGTAAATTTGTTGTTTACATATTTGCCTCCATTATTTGTTCTTAACCTTTGAAGTTGATGTCCATATTTTTTTTCTATGAGGACCTTGTAGGAAAAAAACTTGTCAAAAACTCGACTCTTACGTTTTAAGAAGTAAAACCAAGTTCTTATGGAGAAGTCATCAATGAAAATTAAGAAATACTTGCACCTAGAGAAAGAAGGAGAAGAAAGTGGACCCCACAAATCATTGTGAACAAGTTGTAAAGGGGACACAACGTCCCAAGAGGCACATTTGTCAAAACTATTATGATGATGTTTGTTGAGAAAAAAATTGACACAAACACCATCTCTACAAGAAACAAGAGGAAGATCGATCACCATGTGTTGATTACATAGTTGCTGTAATGATCGATAGTTTAGATGACCAAACTGCTCATGCAAAATTTTTCTCAAGTCGTCTCTATGAGAAACAAAAAATTATGGAAAAGATGAGGACCCAATGTCATAAAAATTGTACATCCTGGTAATATCATCAACAATTTAAGTTGCGAGGACATGCTTAGGATATTTTAAATCCTTGATTACAACTTAACGAGGTGAAAACTCTATGGTTTTACCGTCACCTAGATGAGTGATATGATACACTCATAGAAGGTTGAAAAAAATAATTGAAACACATAATACATCATTGAAATGATCATTATCTACCCGTACTGTTCCAGACCCTATAATAATAAGAAAACTATCATCACCAACACACATTTTTTTGGTGATTACATTAATTTAGAGTAGAAAACATGGTTATATCCTTAGCCATATGATAAGATGATCTATAATCAATAAGCTACTCATTAGAAGAAGAAGAAGAAGTTGCATTGAATGAGAAACCATAAGTAGAATCTGCATGTCCATGAGAAGAAAAATAAGAAGAATCCATATTGATATTGTGCTTCTTCATTGCTACTTCTAAGGCTTCCATATTTTTAAAACATTTAGACTTCACATGACCATATTTCCCACAAAAGTTGCAATGTCTATCGATCCTGTTACTTTTGGATTTTTCTTCTTTGTCACCATTAGGAGCAATAGTTGGTGGACAGGGTTTGGGACCCTTGTTTTACTTGTTGTGGCGAGGATGTTTCTTCTTGGGATTATTGGATTAATCTTTTTTCTAGGCCTCTAAGGCTTTGTTGGATGTACCCACAGTGAAAATCAATCCAAGTTCCACAAGCTTATCTTTATCTCAAATTAGAGTTTCACAAAAAGACTCAAGAGAGGGTTCTTTATAAGCACTCCCTAGAGCTTCTATGGTGACATAAAAGGTAGATACAAAGACAAAATATGCACTATCAAGCTGAGAAATAATAACATATATGCATCGATCATCCTTTAGATCTATTTTGCAGTCTATACATAAAAGTCTAAGTGTTTTGAACTTAGATAAATAATCTTCAATACAAGGAAAATCATTGGGACTTAAAATCATTAATTGATTTTCTAACTTGTGGGCTCGAATGATATTGTGTTTTCCAAACACAACTTGAATATTTTACTAAGCTTTATCATGGGCATTAATTCCTTGAAGGTGAAACCTTAAATAAGGAGAGATATAAATTTTGATTAGTCAATGTGCTTTGTCATTCCTATTATTTCATTTGACTTTCGTTTCATCATTAGTGGATTCTTGTTCTTTTCCCAAGGTAATATGGTACAATCCTTTAATTATTTAGTACATCCTCCATATGGTATTTCCATGAGAAGTAGATGGTACTTGGAAGAAAAAGATCAATGGGAGAGGCCACATTAAAATATGCATACAATATAGATTTAAAGGCTAAAACTAATGTCCTAGATGGAAAGTTCTTGAAAAAAAAGGCCATTTAAAAAACATGGCACTGAAAACGACTTTGGATGTGAAATTTATGCCATTTTGAAAAATTTCATAAACAATGACCAAAGATCCACGTGGAAAGTAGAAGTTGGTCCACATGGTGATGCTCCTCCTTATTTAACTTTTCCTATAAGCTCACTTCTAAATAAGTTACTTGTGAAGTGACCCACTTTTATAGAATAAGAAGGAATCACTTTTAGAAGAATTTACTTTGTAAATTAAAGTTGCATGCAAAAAGTAACTAAAAAAGAAATATTAAAGCTACTTTATATTGATTCACTTTTATAATTTAAATGAAATACACTTTACAATGAATCTATGAACTTTTTCAAAAAGTAACAAAAAAAGAGACTTGAACTCAATACCTCTTACTAAGTAAAGAAACTTTTAATCAAGTGAGCTAGTGAAAAACACATTATAATCTTAAGGATGATGGGGACATTGATGTTATTATGAAAAATGAACTTGAAGTGCATGCTAAAAAAAAACTCTTTTCATGTGTTCACACATTTTTTTTTTCGCTCTGGATTAGACTGAAATGATCGTATATTGGGAAAACATAAACCTTTTCGAGTGAAATGAAAATAATTTATAATTGAAATGATTGCTCCAAATGTAATGGAATAGTCTTCTTAGCCTAGAAATGAATAAAAATAACACAAAACAAAGATGCAATAACACAACTTCAAGATCTTGATTTACAATTGGAGCGAGTATTCAAATGCGCTTTGATACCATGTTTGACAACACAATTATTCTAACAGAGGATGAACACCTTCAATAACCACTAAAAAAATCAAATAAAATATCAACACACCGATGATTTTACATGGTAAAAACCCTATTGGGAAACATCCACGTCCCTAGCCAACATGGCCACTTGAAGAAGTTTATTAATGCAAGAGAAAATATATTACATAGAGTTTCTTACAATCGATCATTGACAAATGGCCCTCCATGCTCTTTAAATAGAGATCATGGACCAATCAGGTGTTAAGCCACAAATTACTTTAGTTTTTAAGGTTGAAGAGAATATGAGTCTTCAGATCACTCTATGTTGGGAACATATCGTGACCATTGAATTACAAATGCATACTAAAGAAACACATTTTTACCTAACAACACATTAGACCAAGTTTATCTTAAATAACTCCTAAGCATCTAAATATCCTAAAAACATCTCTCTTATTTATATTATAATTGTTCTATGTGATTACATTTCGTGTACATGGTGGGTACTCTAGTTTATTGTGCTATATTAAGTATTTGCTGCATAAAATTTGGTATCAGAGGATACAATCCTTTTCTTTGGCTCCTTCAAACAAGTCATCTTGGTATTTTAGCTATAATTTTTTTATGGGATGTTTCATACAATGAAAATTTTGAGATCTTGATGAGACATATTGAAGTACTTGTGGTAAAAATTTCAGATTCTAGTTAGCTATATTTTTGGAAACATAGGTTGTAAAAATTAAGATTTTTTATTAGTCCTGAAATTAGTCTCAATTGAGTCATCTTGGAATATTATTTATAAATATTTTTATGGGAATTTTTGAGATAGTATTATCTTTGGAGATTAATGAGACACATGGAAGTATCCATGGTAAAAATTTTAGATTCTAGTTCACTATACATTTCAAGTTACAAGTCATGAAAGTTAGGGTTTTTGATTAGTCCTAAAACTAGTCTCAAATATATGTTCTAAGTAAAAACATCATATCTGATTTTATAAAGATCCAAATTGAGTTCAATTGGTTGTATTGAGTAATATAATATAGACCATAGTATTTTAGGTTAAAATTTTAGAATCATATTTGAAAAATTGGACACATGGCAGTCCATACAGGTTCATTTTTCTGAAAGGGCCCAAAACAACAAGTTTTGGGAAAGGTACCATAATTTTATCTTGGCACATCCAAATTTGGTCAAACCTATGGCATTGCAAAGAATACATATCAAGATATTACATGCTGAAATTTTAGATTCAGAGGGGATGTAATTCTAGAGATACATCAAGACAAAGGTTGACCATCACGATAATCTCCAAATAAGGGTTTTAAAACTTATGTTATTTTGAAATTAACACAACTTTTGACTGGAAGGTATAATTTAGGGGATTAAAAAGAAGTTGGAAAGAAGAAACATGGGTAATTTTGGAAAAATAATAATAACCATTTTGGATCATCATTGTCAATAAATGATTTGATGTTTATGGTTAGATACCAAGTAGAACTAATGGAAATAACTTATTTTAGTGGAGATAAAGATAAACATGAAATCAATCTTGGGGAACGATTGAGGATGATAAGGAAAATTTGTAAGACTCATTTTGGGGCTAATACTAATTTTTATGGTGAAGTTAGAGAGTGGTGGATGAATATTGATAAGGATAGTAGACGAAATTCCACATGGGAAGTAATTGAGAAAATGTTCATAAAAAAATGGATGAAGGACTCAAAAATAGAAGCGATTCATACAATTGAATATGAATTCAATGAAACTAAAGAATGTTTTTTTCAAATTACAGAAGGATAATGAGGATTTAAAAGAAGAGATTAAGAATAAGGGTGATCAATTGTGTAAGTTGAGATCACTTAATGAATCACTCATTAAGGAGGTTAGTAACTTAGAAAAAAGAAAAATGAGAAAATGCAAGAAGGATGAATAAATATGTAGATTGCAAAACCATAATAAAAAACCACTGGATGTGGTCAAGATATTGGAATATGAACATAAGCATTCGAAAAATCAAGAAAAAAGAAGGATCTTGGATGAAGAGACTACCAAAATACTTGAAGATGAAATTTGCAAGAAGATTGAAGAAACCCTAAAGACGATAGGTAAAATTAGAAACATAACCTAGAATTCAAGAAGGAAGAAATAAATTGATGGAATATATAACCATTTAGATTTAGAAAGATAAAGGAGACATGATTCAAGAAGGTCACTAGAAAATAATTAAATAAGTGGAGCTTTAGCTTGACAATGTCAATGTCAACTATGATGGAATTATCATAAAAGAAAGTAGTATTAAATACCAAACACAAGAGATAGATGATTCCATTGTCTCTAAAAATAACAATGATGATATGGGTGTGCAGAGTGACGAAAACCATCAAATGTGAAACCATATCGACTCTCTCATTACCAGGAAATATTTCAAGGAATATATGAAGGTTGATATTATAATTTTCAAGGAAGAATATGGAATACTCATTAATATTCATGGAACTTGGCATCACAAAAACATTATTCAATAGGATGTTATTAGATATCGACAACTACAACAAATTGGAAAAGTTGCAACAACAATAAATGGAATCAAATTGTTCGACAACACAAGTATTCCAACAGAGGACAAACACCTTCAATAACCACTCACAAAACTAGATCAAATATCAACACACCGATGTTTTTACGTGGTAAAATCCCTATGGGAAAACATCTGTGACCCTAGCCAACATTGCCACTTGAAGAAATTTATTAATGCAAAAGAAAATATAAAAGAGATATTTACAAGAGAGTTTCTCACAATTGATCATCAACAAATGACCATACATTCTCTTTAAATAGAGATCATGGACCAATCAGGTGCTAAGCTATGAATCTATGTAACTGTTAAGATTGAGGAGACTATGAATCATTAGATCACTCTATGTTGGGAACATATCACGACCATCAGATTTCCTAACTACTAATGCATACTAATACATACTAAAGAAACAAAATTTAACCTAACGACACATTAGACCAAGTTGATATTTATAACTAACTCCTTAGTTTCTAAATATCCTAACATGCCCCCTTAAGAACAAATTGGGATAGGATTGAAGGATTTAAAAAGGAGACACAATATAAGAAGTAAGGAGGAATTAGAGCCTATCCCCCCGTAATGAAAACTTCATGAACTCCTAACATAGATCAAAGTTCGGAAAACATCATTTTTGTAAGAGATTTTGTGAAAATGTCTACAACTTGATATTCTGTAGGGAAAAATAACATTTCAATAACTCAATCATGCATGATATTTTTGATGAAGTGCATGTGTAGCTCGATGTGTTTGTTGCACTAATGTTGAATTCGATATTTGGAGAGCTTGATGGTACTATGATTGTCACACCAAAGGCTGGTTGGATGTTGCTGCTGGAATCTAAACATTGAAAGGATCTATCTAAGCCACAAGGATTTTTCACTTTCATTAACGATTGCTCAATAATCTACTTCTACTGAAGAAAGAGAAAAATCATGTTGTTTCTTATAGGCTCAAGTGACAGTTCCATAACCGAGGGTGAAAACATAACCTATGTTGGAAAATATCTAACAGACAACGAATGCTTGTCATTGATGGGAAGTACAACAATGAAGATGGCATGAGTACAGGAAGTTTGTAATCAATAGGCAAATAGAAGATAAGTTCAGGAAGGTCAAATGATCGAAGGCGAATGATCGAAGGCAACGCAACATTGATCGAGTGATCGAAGACTCGTAA
>CBVK0100964508.1:0-10262 GCA_900067695.1 Picea abies | reverse complement strand
TTTACATCAAACAATATTGGGTCCATTACCTAAACCTTTGTGCTACGGGTCTTTCTTAAAGGGTTGACATCAATGACAACAACCTTAATCAACATTCCAAATGTTTTTCCTAGGAACTGTGTCAAAAGATTTTCTAAAGTCAACAGAACAACAAAAATGATTGATTTTAGTATTGAGTAACTCCTCTACAATGGTAACAAGATGCTCCATAGTTGGATTATATATTCTAAACTGATCCAGGTGGATATTGGTGTCCAACTGATCCAGGTAGATATTGGTGGCGACCCACCTATTCCAACTGGCTCCTCTTGAGAGTTTTTAGTTCAACACGTTCTTTTGTACTTATTTTTAATTGTGGGCTCTATACTTTCAAGGTTGTCTGAATCCCTACACATATTCCAGGTAGAGACCAGTGGCCACCCACCTAATCAAACTGGATTATTTTGGATGTTTTCATGTCAACACATCTTTATGTACTTCTAGGGTCATTTTGGGGCCCTAACTAGTGTTTTTTTGGCTTTCCACAATCAAAATATAGACATAGTCAGATTTCGATGGTGTAATGTTTAGTTCTCGAAAATACCTTTCCAACGGGCTACCATCCACCTAAAATGAATGTCATATGCAAAATTTACAACCCCGAGAAGTTGAGATACCAACTTACCCATTTGGGCCCACATAACGTTTGACGTTTCATCTCCTAGGGTTAGGTTTTTGGATTTATAGGGTTTTCAAATTCATTATTAATGTTAAAAAGGCCTCTAGAGCCTCATTGTAATCATTCTTCTCAGACGGATGTGTGTAGCAGCCACATCTCTTCTCAGAGATAGCTACCACCATTCAAGCAAGTTGTTTCAGTTCTACAGTTTTATAGTTTTAGCCTATTTCATTTATTCAATAGAATATATTGTTCTTTTATAGTTTTAGCCTATTTCATTTATTCAATAGAATATATTGTTCACTAGACATATGTGTTGTTCTCTGTACCTCTGTGTTTATTGTATTCAGTCTATCAATCAGTTCATTCCGCTCCTAAATCCGGATCATAAACCCAGCGTAGCCTTTAGCTGTTTTACCGTGACTAATATGATGTAATGTAATTATATCTATTAATTAAATAATACAATTACATAATATTGGATTACATCATATTATCTAGTATTATAATGGTCAAAGTTAGTATGTTACTTGAATTGAATAATGGTTAATTATTATGTTTCAGTGGTTTCTATTCGAATGAAATAACTTAAAATATTGTATTTTTTATTATGTTATCATTAGACAATTGCACGTGTTAGTTTTTTTTTTTTTTCCTTGGAAAAAAGTGTAATTTTATTTCTTTAAGAGACAAAATTACATTTTGTAGGTGCTCCCAGAGCATGACACACCGAAAGTGTGTTTAAGGATCAATAAAGTATTTGGTTGTTGAGAGCCCACATTGCCCTGTCTACCATTAAAAATTACAAAATTCTCACCCAGAACAAGGTGGAAAGATATTATCTACATAATAAGAGCCCTTTATATACATAGATAATATAACAATCAAAACCTTTATGGTTTTTGGTTACCCTCAGATGGTGTCCAAAATCTATTCATAATGTTCATTCACTGTGATGCTGATGATAGAGTTTTTTGAGTGAAGTATTGTGCAGAAAATAGAGAGAAATGTCCACTTAAAGGCCGATCAAGAGAGAAACAACAATGGTCAAAAATTTTTGAAGAAAGTATTTAGTCTTCCATCCTATCTTCAATCCTGCAAATGACCTTGGTCTTCTATAAAAGGTCCTTGATAAAAAGCATTTGTGTCTTCCCCTTTTGTTTATGTTATGTGCCATTGTTCTATAAAAGGTCCTTGATAAAAAGCATTTGTGTCTTCCCCTTTTGTTTATGTTATGTGCCATTGTCCCAGGGAGAGCAACAATCCCTCTTTGGACAATGAAACTGCTACCATGTTCATGTCCATGTATACATGAGAGATAACCAAAGTATCAAAAGTATCCAAGAAATGAAAATTTTCCTCTAGTATAGGAAAAACAAAAATATTGTGACAATTTTGATGTTTTCTTGTCCAATTAATGACATTCATAGAGTCCCCAAACATTTGTATTTGTTGTATTTCTTTTTCTCTGGTGAAAAGATGTAAAATCTCTAGCGCCATTAATTCAACATAGTTTTTTGTTCCCCTTCCCAATCCCATTTTTAAATGAAAACAATGATTGTCTGAAAGATGTAGAACAAGTCCTCCTCCACAATTTCTAGATTAATGCTTATTTGATTTGTGTCGTCACACGGTCTCCATGAAGATTGCCAAGTGTGAATGTCAATTGTAGAGGATAGTGTTCTTACAATTTTGTAAAAGATTGATTATTATATTTCCTTGATTGCTACATTAGATTATAAGTTATCACAATAGATTTGAACACTCCATTTCAATGTTCATGAATAAACAATGATCATTTTTTTGTCTAATTTTGTACAACTTTGAAATTTGTGCAATGGCATGATGCAGAGGATGGTATTATAGCATAGATATTATTTATTGAAGATATGGATAAAATGCATAGTATGGCTAACAAAATGAGTGTTATATGGTCAAGTCTATGACTTCATGGGAATCATTTTTATCTCAATATTATCTTTAGTAGGTTGGGGAAATTAAATCATTTCTGGTTATTCTCATTATTTCATTGTCAATATCTAATCACCATTTTTACTTTATTTCATTGTCAATCTCTAATCACCATTTTTATTTTACATTCCCATTCACCTATGGGTATACTAGTTGATAGTAAATACATTAAAACCCTTTATTCTATAATTATAATTATATATATATATATATATATATATATATATAAATAATATCTTTCCAAATTTAAAATTTTATATTGTAATTGTAATTTTATAATTTATTAATATTAAATTTGCAAAATATAATTTATTAATATGAAAATTTCAAAATATTAAAGCATTCATCATTTTCATGATTACGATACTCTCTTAAAACAAATAAATATATATTCATTAAAGGTCTCAGATGATGCAACTAGCCGCTACAAGTCATGCTGGAAACACAAGTCTAGTCACTCTGAGTCATACTAGCATTATATTACCAACCTTTTCTAGTCATGTTGGAGATAGGTCAACAACCTCTGCAAGTCGTCATGTTGGAGATAGGTCAACAACCTCTGCAAGTCATGTTGAATACCAATAACTAGTTGTTGCATGGCATGCTAGGGGCACAACTCTAGTCACTGCGAGTCACATTGTACATACATCACCAACCTATGCTAGTCATGTTGGATGTTCGTAAAAAACCTATGCAAGTCATGTTGAAGACAAGATACTATCCTCTGCAAGTCATGTTGAAGACAAGATACTATCCTCTGCAAGTCATGTTGAAGACGAGATACTATCCTCTGCAAATCATGTTGGGAGCATGTCACCAGCCACTGCCATTCATGGTGGGGAATTCATACGATTAAGAAGCCTCGACATATATGACGTAATCCCAAGTTCCTTTGTAGGATTTGCAAAGGATGTCATATAACTCCTTTTTTCCCTGCTATTGCAGTGGTATGAGAAACATGGTTCTTTTCTAGTGGCCCTCTGGGTTCTGAGTCATCTTTGGTTTCCAAACATCCTAATCCTTCTTTGGTTGATACAATAGTCATGCCGATGCAATCTTCGGCTGACACCACTCCTATTTTGGAGAGTCATGCATCTATTGAGCATGTTATCTCACATCTTGTTCAACCAACAGTATTGTCGATGTGATCTTCGACTGACACCACTCTTGTTTTTGGGAGTGATGCATCTCTAGACCATGTTGTATCACATCCTATTTAGCCAATGATTGAGGAAGTGTTTGTGCCGATGAAATCTTCGGTTGATCCCACTATTCTCTTGTAGAGTGATAAGTCTAAGGTAGTGACATTGCCGATGCAATATTCGGTCAATACTAATCTTCTTTTGGAGGGGGATGCATCTTTCGACCATGTCCTTAGAATTTCTAGTCCTGTACCCTTTAAACAAGGGAGCATTCCACTCTCTCAGAGTACACTCCCTCCAATTCCTAAGACGGTTTCCTTTGATTGGAATGAAATTGTAAATGAAGGATCCTCTACAAGTATTTTATCATCCTCAGCTTGGAAAGTTTTGGGTTCTCCCAATCTTGTGTCAACTACTTGTGAGTTGCTGACTTTCGACAGAAGTCCTGCATGGGAGCCCTGGCCTTCCCCCATGATATGTTGCTTAGAACAACATCCTTGAGTCTTGGTTAAGCTCTTTTCTGACTCTCTAAAAGACGAAAATATTGTCGAGTGAACTTGTCTCTTTCACACTCGTTAAATGGATTTGAAAGGACGTCCATTGGGTGTAAGTTTAACCATTTTTCAGACCAAGTAGACTAATTACAAAAAAAGAACACTCTAGTTCAAATTGGCTAGAAGAGTTCTCCGGGGTATTGTTTTAAACCTTTTTAGGCCTAGTGAACTAAATATACAAAAAAGGACATTCTTTGGAGTTACGTTGTAATTGTATTCCATTATCTTGCTTCCAGTATTGAGCCTATTGTCGGTTTCCTCTTTCTTGTTATAATCTTATTACCTCAACAATTTGCATCACTAGCCAAGGAGAGCCTTGTTTATATCCTTTACAGCTTGACACCCTATACACTAAGAGGAAACATTCCCCTGAATGTCCATGCCCCGTATGCACCTCCTTGCATTAAGGATAGGTTTGTTCCACTATTTGGAGCTATTTTATTACTCGCGACACTTGTTTCCCCTCTTGTATCATAACATTCATTTGCATATGAAAAAAAAAATATGTGCAGGAAAATAATATTATCTCATATTGGCAGCAGTTGTATCGCCTTTGAACAAAGCACAAACGTTTTAGTCCATTTTCATCCAAAGTCTGGGTTTAGTATGAACTTAGGAAGTTGAGCTCATTACTTAGAGTTTAATCCTCTGAATGGTTATTCTTCCAATCACTATGGAGAGTTCGTTGATGCCTCCTATATCATGAAGTTTCATCATCAAGTCTATGTTGCACGAGTTATCCATATGTATCATGCTCTTGTTCAAAGGATGTCTATAAGCCCATGTCATCCATTTCTCAGAACTCTTGACTTTGCATGTCGTCCATAACCTCAATGTGTCTTAGAATCACATGAAGTTGTAGTCCTACCATCCACCTTGGTCCTACTTTCATTATAGGTCAGTAACCTTGAACCCAATAATTGACATCTCCTCATTGGTCATTCACTGGGGGGTTTCCTTTGTGCTCGACAGTAAGAAATCTATTCACACATTAGGATTTGTGCAATGTCTAGGATACCATTATCCTTATTGTTGGTTTCCTCTCCCTTGTCAAAAATCTTCCTTATTGAATGCTACTCAGAGGGTCTTTTTCATGCACTATTTGCATCTAGTGCATGTGAAAGACGCACAGGGTTGTTAGTTCGTGAACATCCTCTTCATCTGAGTTACTCCAAATCATCAAGTTATTGCTTTGTACCTCGTATTGACTGATGCGAGATTCCTTAATGATCTCCTTTCAGTGGGTCTCCTTCCATCGATATCAGTTCATCCATTATGGCAACGAGGCCTAGAGTCTTATGAGTACCTAGAGACTTACAGTCATCAGTGGTAGGTTCTCCCACCATCGACAGTTTGGAATACATCAATTCCTCTTTATCGATGGATTCTTCAAGTATTCAACCTCAACACCTTTATTCACACTTGTAAGAATGTACTTAGTGCATTGATACCTACTTTCATTATCGGTTGGTTGTCTCACATTTGTTAACGATATACCTTAATGACTAGTAATCAAACGAAGTCTCATTGTGACCAAGTAGACTATTTACGAAAAAGGAACACTCTAGTCAACATTGGCTATAAGAGTTCTCTTGGGTATTGTTTTATATTTTTTCGGACCTAGGGGACTAAATTTAAGAAAAAGGACATTCTTTGGGGTTAATTTGTAATTGCATTCCATCCTCCTTCTTGCAGTATTGAGCCTATTGTTGGTTATGTCTCTCTTGTTATAAGCCTCTTACCTCAGCAATTTGCATCACTAACCAAGCAGATCTTTATTTACATCCTTTGCAGCTTGACACCATGTACCCTAAGAGGAAACGTTCCCTTGAGTGTCCATTCCATGGATGCAATTCCTTGCAATGAGCATAGGTATGTTCCACTCTTTTCAACTAGTTTCTTACCCGCGACACTTGTTTCCTCTCTTGTATCATAACATTTATTTTCCTATGAAAAAACAAAAAAAGACAGGCGGGAGAAGAATATTATCTCATATCGGCAGTAGTCGTGTCGCCCTTGAACAGGGAACAAACTTTTGAGACCACTTTCATCCAAAATTTGGGTTTAGCGTGACCTTAGGAATTTGAGCTCATTACTTAGAGTTTAATCCTCCAACCAGTTACTCTTCTAGTCCCTATGGAGAGTTTGTTGATGCCTCCTGCATCATGAAGTTTCATCATCAAGTCTATGTTGCCTGAGTTATCCATATGTCTCATGCTCTTGTTCAAAGGAAGTTTATAAGCTTGTGTTGTAAATTTCTCAAAACTCTTTACTTTGCATATCGGCCATACCCTCAGTGTGTCTCGGAGTCACTTGAAGTTGTAGTCCTACCATGCATCCTGATCCTACTTTCATTATGGGTAGGTAACCTTGAACCCGACAGTCGACATCTCCTCATTGGTCATTGACTGGTGGGTTTCCCTTGTGTTCGATAGAAATAAATATATTCACACATTGGGATTCATGCAATGTCTTGGATGCCATTATCCTTATTGGTGGTTTCCTCTCCTTTGCCAGACGTCTTCCTTATTGGCTACTATTTAGAGGGTATTTTTCGTGCACTGCTTGCATCTGGTGCATGCGAAACATGCACAAGGTCGTTGTTTTGTGAACATCTTATTTGTCCAAGCTCCTTCTAATCATCAAACTATTTCTTTGTACCTTGTGTTGACTGATGAGATATTCCTTAATTCCCTCCTTTCGGTGGGTCTCCTTCCATCAACTTTAGTTCATCTATTCTGGAAATGAGACCTAGAGCCCTATGAGTACCTAGAGGCTTGCAATCATCAATGACAGGTTCTCCCGCCATCGACGGTTGGGAATACATCAATGTCTCTTGATCAATGTATTCTTCAAGTGTTCGACCTCAATGCCCGTATTCACACTTGTAAGACTCTACTGTGTGTCTTGATACCTACTTTTGTTATCGGTAGGTTGCCTCACATTTGTTAACGATATACCTTAATGACTAGTAATCAAACGAAGTCTCATTGTGTTTGACCTCAACTCCTCTATTCACATGATATAGAATTGCACCTTTGGAAAATAGTGTAGAAGACATGGAGCATCAGTTTACAGTAGAAACTTTCCTGAGTTGTTGTTATCGTTCATTGGGCCAATGGCTATATGAGTTCAGTGATCATGGGAGATCATATTTTACTCCATTGTATACATAGATCCTTAGATTGATTTTGAGACTAGTTTCCACTGGGCCTTGTTTGCGACTATGATAACCTATGGCATGTGTCTACTTTGTATTTCCTATTCATGGCCATGAACAACTATTTGGTATATTTCCACATGCATATGCAGTGTAATTCAAATTGGCAGCCATGTGTACAAAGTTAGTATGGATTGTAATATTCTCATGAGAAACTAGAACTTCCAGTTGAGTCTCCATTACTCCACTTATGGGAACTATAATGTAATTCGACCATCACAGATACTCCTCTGACCTCACACATTAGGGGGAAGTTGTTATAAAAAAAATTGCCTCACCCCATGGAACTTACATGGATGGCCTTTCCATTTCCCTATGCAAACTTGAAGTCCCCTTTCGTACTTCCCAAAGACAAAAAATCATATTTTTCCACATATATGTGGCCTACCACTTAGAAAGCATATGTATACATAGGGTGCACCACTACATCCCATGTACATCGATTTTGGTGTTCAAAATTAAATATTGTGTTAGGTTTCCATGTCACGTCACAAGATCCATGATCCTTGCCCTTCCATATACTGGAAATGTTCTGACTCGACCCTTCATTTCCATTTGAAGGCTCTAAATTGAGCCATATCCAAGTTGTGGAAGAGGAAGAGAATTCAACTTTTGAGAGAAAATATACGCTCGAGAAGTTTTCACTTCACATTGAGTCTTAATCCCTTTATCCTTTAAAGTTTGAACACATTGTTCAACCCCCAAGATTCTTTGATGGAGAACCTCATTGTCTCATTTATATGAGCTTGCCTTTGGTGGAGGATTGAAGTCGTGAAGGCCCATCTAGAAGGGACTTAATTTCTCGGTTTCAATATGTTATGACATAGAAGTTTGTCACTTATACACTTTTGTTGATCATTTCTTAATATTAATACTCTTTTCTCGTCCAATTTATATCTTGCAAATATTTAAATTATTATTCCATGGGTGTATTTGTCATGAATGTTAATGGATTATGCTATTTTATATGATAACATTATATATTATCACCATATGCTTGTGTATCTTGGTTGTTGAGGACAAGTTGCAGGTATAAATATTTGAGTTGCGTACTCAACGATGGTCTTCTTTGAATGTTAGGATGAGGTAGGCTCTTGATATTGTCTTGTTAGCATTTTCATTTATATAGCATACTTGGTGTTAGAGTTGATTTCTGCAGTCATTCTGTCTATTGTGGTTTACCTCATGCCATAGAGTGATTTTCCTCATAACAATAAGTAACATGGGAGTGAAAACCTTACCTATAAATTATCAGCAAGTTCCATACATACATGATGGATATCTGAGGCAAAGGTAGACATCCTTCCGAGGGAACATAGAAGAGTTATTCATATTGTCAGTTAGTTCATGCATAAAGGAACCAAAATTTCAAAGGGTTGCAAGGGATGTTAAATGCCTAAGGTTTCAAATTCGAGATGAATTGAACACTCATTATTTCCATACTCTAAATAAATATTACCAAATGACTATTGAAATTGATGAAAAGTTGAGTAGAAGATAACAAATTGCTAGAGAAAGAAAAGGTGGATGTGGAGATAGAGAAATATTTGGATGGATTCAAACAAATGTAAGAAACGAAGATGGAGCAAGTAGTCATACTAATAACTTCAAGGAAGGTAACAATTCTAATAGAGGCAACGGAAGTAGGTATATTACTACATGTTACGATTGTGGAAAACAAGGACACAAGATGGTAGAATGTCTTGAGAACCAAAATGATGGAAGAAGGAATGAAGGGAACATGTAGATCAAGCAATGAAGTCTTCTATTTTTGGGGACAACACTATAGATATTCACCATGAGCAAGGAGAAAATATCATGTTTAGAAGGGTGTTACTCAAGCCAAAGCAAAAAATTGTAGAAGAAAAAATATTCAACACAAAATGAAAAATAAAAGGCAAGTGTTGTGATTTGATTATTGATGGAGAAAGAATGGAAAATATCGTATATAAAGAGGTGATATAAATAATTTAACATTAAAATGTGCACCGCAACTTATTAGTGGATGAAAACTTTCATGATTGTACAAAGGACACTAGGTTACTATTTTTCAACAATGTATGTTGAATTTTCAAATAGGAGATTATGAAGACCATAGTCCTTGAGGTCATATCACTTGAGTTCATAGTTTTTGAGGTCACAGTTCCAGAGGTCATAGTTCCATATGTCATAATTGTTGAGGTCAAAGTTCCCTAGGTCATAGTTCCCCTTCTTGAGTTCATAGTTCTTGAGATTAAAATTTTCGAGGTCATAGTTCTTGAGGTCATGGTTTGTGAGGTCATAGTTTTGGGGGTCAAAGTTCTTGAGATCATAGCTTGTGAGATCAAAGTTCATGATTTCATAGTTCCCAAAGTTAAATTTCTCAAGGTCATAGTTTAGTTGGTCAAAGTTTATGAGGTCAAAGTTTCGAAGGTCATAGTTCCTTGGGTCATAGTTCCTAAGGTCATATGTTTTTGAGGTAATAGTTCATGAGGTCAAATTTCCAAAGGTAATTCACAAGGTCACACTTAGTGAGGTCAAAGTTCGAAGTCAAAGTGACAAGGCACTACCAAAGTCATTATTTTATAAAAATTATACATATTTTTAAAACGAAGCATCTAATGTCCCTGAGGTGTAGGACAGTCGGTGATCAACCTGTACCATAAACAAGTGCATCCAACAATGTAACAAGTATGTACCAATCATGTGTCAACTATGCATCAACTATGACTCATCAA
>CBVK0100964507.1:0-10262 GCA_900067695.1 Picea abies | reverse complement strand
AGGACTCGGCAAAGTCTCGAAAACACATCATGACCATCCATTGTGGAGGACACGTGGCGAAGATCCAGAAGCCATCGAGGTTTCGGGACTTAGGCGCAGAAGGGTGGTGAAGAGAGAGGACTTGAAATTGCTGAAATCGTGAAATCCTTCTGGACCGTTGGATCTGGGGTGACAGATGTCATAGATCTAAACCCATCAGGGATTTTGGAACAGGGAGAACAAAGGTGAAGATAGGAGAAAACTCACGAAAGGATCAGGACCATCCATTGGAGAGGACATGTGGCGATCGGTCGACGTTTCGGAGAAATCACCGAAAGGATCAGGACCGTCCATCAAGGAGAACACATGGCGAGTGGTCGAAATTTTGTTGACTTGTGACACAGAGGAAGTCAACGGAAGGAGTCGTCAGAACTCCCGAATCGTGAAATCATGATTCAACCATGATCGTTGATCAAGGAGCATTGTGAGTTGTTGATCCGAGTGGAGGAAACATCGGAGGAATAGCCCCAGGTTACAGTGAGTGGTCACGTGGTCAACGGATAAGGCAGGAGCCAGAACCCGTTAAGCCCTTTTCAGCATTTTGGGATCCAGGAGTTCGAAGGAAGGAGGAGTCATGAGACTTGAAGTCCTGACTCACGAAACTGCAAAACGATCGTGGTCGTCGATCGAGGAGGACGCAAGGCCGTTAGATCTGGTTTGGAGAAGGATCGGGATTCGGGGTTCTGGGGATTGGAACGTTGGGTTTGCATTGCACCCACACCCCCGAAATCGCGAAATGTGAAATAACCTTTGGGGTGTAGGTCATGGTCATATCACGTGGTTTCATGAAGGAAAGGTCACGCATTGGAGATGAGGGAGGAGTCAAGGCTCGTTAGCCCTTTTCGGGGTTTTGAAACTCATAGAAACATGTTTCCTTAACATTGGGATCCCTAGTAACGCAAAATGCGATTGCACCCTTTGTGGGTTAGACCTGTGGTCGCGTCAGCGGTCACATGGATAAGAGTTAAGGGACCTGTGGATTTGTTCAAAGGGTTCCAGCAAGAGCTCGAAGAGTCATTTCGACTCAGGAAAGAGAGTGATCCAGAGACCAGGAGGTCGTAGACCTTGCTGAAGTAGGGGGTCTGCATCAAGTGGTATCAGAGCTGATATTTTTGTCTGTAGAGCATTCCTGCTGAACCGCTCTTCCGATCTCACGATTGCACCCTTTGTGGGTTAGACCTGTGGTCGCATCAGCGGTCACATGGATAAGAGTTAAGGGACCTGTGGATTTGTTCAAAGGGTTCCAGCAAGAGCCCGAAGAGCCATTTCGGCTCAGGAAAGAGAGCGATCCAGAGACCAGGAGGTCGTAGACCTTGCTGAAGTAGGGGGTCTGCATCAAGTGGTATCAGAGCTGATATTTTTGTCTGTAGATTTCAGGCGAAAAGGGGTGAAGGAGATGTTCTGGTAACATCAAGTGGTATCAAAAAACAGGAGTTTACCTATAGACAACAGGTGAAGGAAGACAGAGTGTTGATGCTCTGTGATGATTGTTTGCAGGTGTGCAACAGTCAATAGACAGCCAGATGAGCTGTAGGAGAAGCTGGAGATGCTCTCAGTTGCAGAGTGAACAATAAACTTACCAGGAGGGCAGGTAGCAGAAGAATATGGCTATTGAAGGCCATGAGCATGGTGGAAGAGGAGACCACCGACAGAAAAGAAAGGTAGATATTGATAGAGAACTCACTGAGATAAGAGCGAGAATGGAACAGCTGACATTGAAAATGCAGCAGGAGGCGAAGGTAGATTGGAGGTACGAATGGCCTCTGAATAGGAAATCCAAATGTCTTGTTCAAAATTTGTTGGCCAGGAAACAGCAAAAAACGTTGAGGAAGTGGCTGAGGTATGTTGAAAGCCTCAGTGACACAGAGCTAGTTTGCATATGTGAGCTAGAAGTTGGAGAAACCCTCAGTGATGAGGAAGAGGGATCAGTTTCAGATCTCATAAATTGCCAAGAGGGCAGGGATGAATTTTCAAATTGTCAGGTGGGTAATGAAATGAGATCATTGGAAGATCTCATAGACTGTCAGGAGGACAGCCATGGAAATTCATATTGCCAAGAGGGCAATGATATGATATTAGCAGAGGATCTCATAAACTGTCGAGTGGGAAGAAGTGAACTTTCAAGTTGCCAGGTGGGCAATGGGAAGAGATCAGCAGAAGGTCTCGCATACTGCCAAGGGGGCAGTGGTGAAAGTTCATATTGCCAAGTGGGAAATGAGATGGGACCAGTCGGTCTCATAGACTGCCAGGTGGGCAGCAGAAAATTCCCAAGATGCCAGGTGGGCAGGGGGAAAGAAGTGAGACTGTCTGAAAGTCTCAAGGACTCAGGAGTGAGTTCAGGTCAGCAAGGAGTGCTGATAAGTGAAGATTCATGTGGTTTTGTAGACCATATGAATGAAGATGATGACAAGTTAAAAACTTGCACCATCCAGGAGGACTTTCAGAAGAGCATTATGATGATTGGGGGAATTCAGGTATTCCTGCCACATAGCCCAGTTGAGGCCAGCGAAGGTGTTGTAGATGCAACAACAGTAGGAGGACAGACAGTAGAGACTGTCAAAGAAGAGGAAGAAATGGAGCAGATATCAGAAGCTACCCAAGAATAAGAATAAGAGCATTCAACCGAGTTGATCAAAATTTTCAGCCAGGAAGTTGAAACATAAATGACTGCAGCATTGGAGTCTGCAACAGAAGAGGAAGAAGAGAGTATGGATTTTTCTGATCTGTATGAAGAATTAGAAGCCTTAGAAAGGAGGGTGATGGTGCAAATCTTTCACATCCAACAGGCTAAGTTGGAAGAAGATAGAGGAGCATACCAGCTCGGGGAGGAGCTAGAAGAAGTTGGAACTGAACCAACACAGGAGGAATTGGCATAAGCTAATCTGTTAGAAGAGGAGGAATCTGAGCAACATCTCAATGAGGAGACTGCAGAATTGGAGTTTGTAGCAGAATGGCCACTCAGTGCCACAAAGCAAGATAAAGACAGCATGGGAGATCAGGTAGATCTACCCACTGGTAAGGAGGAGGAAGTGCAGCAAAGAAGATTGCATAAGGAGAGCCAGTCACTAGAGAAGTTGGACAGAGTGACTGAGGAAATCAGGAAGTTGAGGTTGAGGTTAGCGTAAGAGTCTGTCAACAAGGAGACGTTGAACAAAGGAGAACTTGCAAGAGCAGCAGGAAAGCAGCAGCAGCAGCACAGCTGGACAAGAGCAAGAGGACAACTCCAAGGGAAGGTTTGGGATCCAAGTGGATTTCAACACTGAAGAAGAGGAGCTCATGAATTTCCCAGCTATGGAGTATGATGCAAGAGCATCACTCCACGTCAGCAGCATGCCAACCAGCCAGCACATTCAGCACACATTTATGATGAAAGGGAGAGGCGTCGACCCTCTCACTCTTGAAATTTTGAAATATGATCTGATACAGATCGTTCGTGTTGTAAGGCTGTAAGAGTTGACCATGCCTTTGTACAAGTAGTGGTTGAGGTTTCCTTTAATGGTAGCCTGCAACTAAGTCCAGATCATAGTCAGGTCTACGGAATCCATTTGTGTAATGTAGTTGTAGGATTACGATGCCAGCCGAGACAGTGATGGCACTAAGACGATGAATAGGATAAGCTCGAGAGAGAGCCCTCATTTTGTAGTAGGAATGATAGGACTCATAAGAGAGAGTTATAATAGGAGATCTTGGTTAGAGAGGTCTAGGTAGAGAGGCCTTAGGAGGTCTTAAAAGTTATGAGAGAACTTGATAGAACTGAGACTTGTTACAGTCCATTCTTTGTAAGCATTGTATAGATACACAAATATTAATAGAAAAGTGGATTTTCCTACATACTGTGTGTTTGGTGTTTATATGTTTTTATGCATTTTATAATTTAAATGCATAACTAGTGAAGCATTGCATAAGTTTCAATTTCTTCCCATCTTGGAGTTTCCGAATGCAAGGAGTGCACATAGTCCGCAAGGTGTGCGTTGACAGAGGTGAGACAACCTTAGGAAATCTCAGGAGGGATAGCGTTGAATCTTCATCTGTAGAAGTGCAAGGAAGTGCACAGTAATAACTCTTTATCGAGTTCGGGAGGAACAGATTTGTTGAATACTCTGTTGGCTCAGCAAGGCGTGCTTAAGCAGAAAGTTGCCAGGAGAGCACTTTCGTCTCTTCAAAAGGGTGGAAGAGATAGAGATATTTTGAGGTCCGAGTAGTTGAAGCTCGACGAGGAGATCAAATGCGTGAAAGGAGTGCACAGAACCCAGAAGTGGCCAAGTTTTGAAGGAACAACAAGGGAGAACGCCAGGTGGGCATAAGGAGTTTTCTTTTCAAGAAAAATTCTCGAATCTGAGTTACTCGAGATTCTTGAGCGCAAGGTGTGCACAGGAGTAAATATCTGAGAAGACAAAGCTCAGAAGGGATAGAACCTTTGGAAAGGTCGAAGAGAAGCATCAAAGGTCGAGACCTTCAAATGCGGAAATCTTCCTAGGGAAAGAAGAAGCACAAGCTCAAGAGGAGAAATAGCTACCGCCAGATCAGCAGGAGAGATGAGATCTGAACCGTCGGAGTGCACGTCTAGATAGCGTAGGAGAAGTGTGCATGAGATTAGCCGACAACCGTCAGATCTCGCGCAAAGGGGAGATAGCCATTAGATCCGTGAGAAGGCGCACAAGGTTTAAACCTCGTATAAAAAGAGGAGAGAGGACTCGGCAAAGTCCCAAAAACACATCGTGACCGTCCATTGTGGAGGACATGTGGCAAAGATATGGAAGTCGTCGGGGTTTCGGGACTTAGGCATAGAAGGGTGGTGAAGAGAGAGGAATTAAAATCACCGAAATCATGAAATCCTTCTGGACCATTGGATTCGAGGTGACAGATGTCAGAGATCTAAACCCATCAGGGATTTTCGCATTGGGAGAACAAAGGTGAAGACCGGAGAAAACTCGTGAAAGGATCAGGACCATCCATCGGAGAGGACACATGACGAGCGGTCGGTGTTTTGGAGAAATCACCGAAAGGATTAGGAACGTCCATCAACGAGAACACGTGGCGAGCGGTCGGCATTTCACTAACTTGCGACACAGAGGAAGTCAACGGAAGGAGTCGTCAGAACTCCCGAATCATGAAATCGCGATTCAACCATGATCGTTGATCAAGGAGCATTGTGAGTTGTTGATCCAAGTGGAGGAAACATTGGAGGAATAGCCCCAGGTTACGGCGAGTGGTTGCGTGGTCAACGGATAAAGAAGGAGCCAGAACCCATTAATCCCTTTTCGGCATTTTGGGATCTGGGAGTTCGAAGGGAGGAGTCGTGAGACTTGAAGTCCCAACTCACGAAACCGTGAAACGATCATGGTCGTTGATCAAGGAGGACACAGGGCCATTAGATCTAGTCTGGAGAAGGATCGAGATTCAGGGTTCTAGGGATTGGAATGTTGGGTTTGCATTGCACCCACACCCCCGAAATTGTGAAATTTGAAATAACCTTTGGGGAGTAGGTCATGGTCATAGCACCGTGGTCGCATGAAGGAAGGGTCACGTGCCAAAGATGAGGGAGGATTCAAGGCTCGTTATCCCTTTTCGGGGTTTCGAAACTCAGAGGAATAGGTTGCCTTGACATTGGGATCCCTGGTAATGCAAAACGTGATTGCACCCTTTGTGGGTTAGACCTGTGGTCGCGCCAGTGGTCACATGGACAAGAGTTAAGGGACCTGTGGATTCGTTCAAAGGGTTCTAGCAGGATCCCAAAGAACCATTTCGGCTCGGGAAAGAGAGCGATCCAGAGACTGGGAGGTCGTAGACCCTGCTGAGGTAGGGGGTCTGCATCAATATACATCCTAGACATGAATAAGAGAGAGAAGACAAAAGCCACACAAAAGGATTCCAAGGAAGAAAAAGTCCCAAAGACCAAAAATAAGGATGAATTATTATTGAGTGCCACATGTTCATGGGGAGAAGCCCCAAAGAAGAAGGTCACCTTATTCCATTGACCTCATGGGGATAATCCCTACCCTTTTCCATTGATGCCAAAGGGGGATAGAAATTGGGATCATGATGATAGGGGGAGCATGAGTGTTTTCATCAATGACAAAGGGGGAGATTGTTGGAAGATTGGTTGTTGTCATTGATGTCAACCCTAGTCATTGGTTTTGGACTGCAATATTGATGAAGGTATTTGGACATGAAGGACAATGTACATGTAGATACAACACCCATGGATGGATAGTATACATCATGTTGTTTATGGTGGTATGTGGCACATCACGTGGATCCTCATGGTTGAGGAGATGGATCCTCATGGTTGAGGAGAAATGAATTTTTGAAGATGACAAAGTGAATTGAAGAAGGAATTACATGAAGGCCCTGAAGATAATTAAAGAAAAGAAATACAAAATAAGAAAGTGATAGGTCGACCCTAATGTTAACAGGAAGTGACATAAATGGTATAAATACATATCATTATACATTCATTTTATACACAAGTCGAATTTCAGAGGAAATTATAAGTAAAGAAGGCCGGATTTCAAGGGAGGATGAAGTCTTTTGGTGATGTGTTCTAAGTATCAATAGAGGCCTCATTCCCCAATCTCGGGGAAAAACTAGTCCATATTTCCATACATGGCTCGATCATCAGTCGTGCTATCAGCACAATTTGTGGTTGCATCTGGGGTATTCATTCCAAAAAGAACAAAACTAAGAAATATTCGTAACCAAACTGCTTCTGCCTTCTGATCCTGCACTTTGTGATTTGTTCCTTCACGTTCTGAAGGAACCCCGCACTCTAGTTAAATAATCTGGGATCCACACATTGTAGAGCATAAGACATTTGAGATTTTGAAGCTAAGTGAGCACTCGTACTACCTGCCAAGTTGGTAATGGAAAATAGAATCAATCTCAATGCCAAATCCCTCACGTCCTTGATCACGATTTGTCCCCTGAATAATCGAGATCCTGGAATACAGTGGTCAACCACATATACCTCAGTGGGCTAAGGAGTTGTCTGATGCCCAGACAAAAGAATAGGATCCCCTCTCCTTGATAGGTCATTCAAAAAATACATGTCGTCGAGCTCAATTTTGAGAAATTGTGGTCTAATACGAAATGCTTGTTCGGCATCATCCCATAGTCCAATCAGGTACTCAAGTAACAAAACCTCTTTCTTCATTTTATGTAGTTTGAAGTACTTGAGGAGACCACAGTTTCTCAAAGCGGCCCTTGCTTGAGGGTTTTGCAATGCGGTGATATCGTCGAAATCATGTTTTCGTTCCTTCCATTCAATCATGGCTATGATCCATGCAAACTGCAAATACAACCATTTAAATGCCTTTAGTCAACCTCTTATAGAAAAATAGTGGGTATTTTTAGCCTAAAATGCAACAAATTTTTTGGTTCTACATCGGTGCTCCCCTAAGCTTATTCATAGAGTGCTAACGCTCCCTAGGTACACACATCAAGGTGCTGAAAACTTGATTGGCACTCCCCTCACCCCTTTGAGGGAGCGTTGATCTAGTTTGACGCCTAGAGCTTCCTAAGGAGCCTAGAACACCCTAAAAATGAGCTAAAATACAATTTTAAACCATAAGAAATGATTGAAATGGTAAGGTGACCAACCTGGTCTAGACAGAATCAAAAACAGTCGATCACAGCTCACATGCTCGCAGCTTGAAAATCGCTCTCCAAAGGTTGAAAATTCCAAAACTAGAACAAATTGGTGAAAATGAAATGGTAAATGAAATTTCTAACCCTATTTCACTATTATAGGGTTCATTTTTTGCTAATATAAAGTTTCTTTTGGGTTTTTTTAATCTTTTTTGAGGAGTCACTAATACCCTGGATGCAGAATTGTCTATATTTGCAGGCTTCAAAGAAATATATTTTTCGACAAACCTTGTAACATTGATGAGCACAGTGTTTGTTCTTTCTCGTGCTCGAAAAAACATGAGAACGTAACCAAGTAGACTTTTATCTCTTTTTTGGACTCGTAAAGGTTACATGAAAAAGGAAACCCCTAGAGTCTCCTTTAAGCTCTTTTCAGACTCTCTAAACATGAAAAGATTGTCGAGTGATCTTGTTTCCTTCCACACTCGTTTAAAAGGTTTTGAAAGGGCATCTCCCGAGTAGCATTTTATCTCTTTTTTGCACTTCAGAGACTAAATTTACGAAAAATGACAACCCTGGAGTCATCTTTAAGTTCTTTTCAGACTCTCTAAACATGAAAAACCATCGAGTTTTCCTTCTCTTGACTCGCTAAACTACACATTGAAGGACCCATATGGGACCGAACCCTTAGTTCTTTCAATTCGTTAAACAAAGGAAGAGGGACTTACCGAAGGTGAGTTATACTGAGCATGTGTTATCCTCCTTGAGCTCGTAAAAACAAAAATAGGTACTCGTCTATATGGATGGGGGAAAAAATTGAAGGAAGCAAGCCAAGTTATCTTTTATAATTGACACAAGTCACTCTTGTATTCTCCCTTGAACACGGCACATTGTTTCAACCATTTTTAACCAGTTGAACCTCTACACTAAACCAATCCCCTGAGTCTTTTCACTCCTTTGGGTCGCTCGACGAATGTCACAGTATACAGTGCATTATTTTTTGGTCCATGTTACATTTATACTGTCAAGTCATGTTGTGCCTCGACGTTCAAGGGAAGTATCCGCCTCGAGAGTCAACCACCACAAATTTCCAGTTTCAATACCCATATCAGTCCATCCTCATTTGATTCACCATCTTATATCTCTATGCCAGTTTCATGTCGATGATGGGGGATACATCAAGTCCCTCCTTCAATGAGTCTTTTCCTGTCGACTTCAATACATCATCTGGGAATTTGACTTAGAAACAAATTAGTACCTTGGGACCTGCATGCCTCAATGGCAGGCCTCCTCACCTCTGACAGTGGGTTTACATCATTGAACTCTGATCAGATGACTCCATGAATGTTCGACTTCAGCTCATTTATTCACATTCGTTGGATTGTACTAGGGTACCTTGGGAGTCATTGACATCACTGGTGATTTCCCTCACACTTTTTAACGGTTTACCTCATTGACCAGTAATCAAGTGGTATCTACCATGTTCGACATCAAAACACTTATTCACCTGGCTAGATTCGTACTACATCGATATTGGGACAAAGACCCTGGGTTGAGATTTCACTTTGTTATCTGCTTTCTCATGTTGTGAAGGAGATATTTTGAGCATACTGATATATTGTCACATAGATCCACTTTGTATTGGTCTATGTCTATGTCTTATCATCTCGTAGATCCACTGTGTATTTCTCATGGCTACGATCAGTTCGTGTCATGGAGGTATAGATCCACATTGTATCTTCGGTGGCTATACCCTTAAGTCAGTATCATTATGGATCTCTAGTGTATTTATTGGCAGCCATACCTTAAGTCCTTTATCACTCAAGAATAGGTATGCCTGACTTGGGTTTGAAACATATGATAACATTTGTTTGATGGTTGTTTGCAGCTTCTACCAGGCTCTCCGACTCCATTCTCTTGCTTCAAAAATCTACAAAGCACTTCAGTCATCAGCTTTCGTCTTCTAACTTTTCACTTTGGGGGGAAATCGGTTACACATCAAAATTCCTCACTTCGATAATGTCCCATTATCATTATCGTAAGTGTCGCAAGTGTCGCACTTTTGTCGCAAGTGTTGCAAATATTGTATTTTCGTCATGCATGTGTCACATTGCGGACGACACCATAAGAACACTTGATACACCCTCTAAGACATGTTAGAAAAGGAAAACACATCATTTGGAAATCTTATACAATATTTTTCCTTGAAGAATTATCATCTTAAACAATTTTTTGGAGATCAGCTCTCCCCTGCTCACATAAAAGGAGCGCTAGTGCTCCTTGTCCACTTATAAGGGAGCGTTATAGCGCTTTGTTGCCAGCTTTGATGGAGAGTCGATTGGTTGAGAGAATCTTGGGGAGAAATCCCCCTTATCTCTAAGGACAACTAGAAAGGATCCAAGTTGGTTTGGCTCAAATCCAAGCTTTAGGTTGTATCTAAGGGAGATACCACAACTGATGGAGTCATATCCTCAACTTATTCTAGAGATAACTAGGTGTTTGAGCCTCCCAAATCCTATAAAAGGAGGCATTCTCATTGTTAAGAACCAAACATCAATATAGCATGGAAAAACCTCAGGAAAAGTACTCAACGCCTTGAAATAGAGATAATTTCATATAATAATCCTCTTCGAGGG
>CBVK0100964506.1:0-10262 GCA_900067695.1 Picea abies | reverse complement strand
GCCACTCTCTCTCTCCTTTGCCGGTAACAGATCAGAGCTTGTCTCTCAAACTGAGCAAGTGAGTTGTGTCTAAGTGAGGCGCTAGCCTCCTTTATTTATACAAGTCTGGCACATGTGAAGTGTCTCTTCACTGGCAGGGCCGACTTCTCAAACTAGGTGGGTAAACCCACCTTTATTATATTTCTGGGTCTCTTTATTAACTGTTGGGGCTGACTTCTTATTCTGCCTATTATAATTGTCTTTTGACCAATCCGCAAAAGGGGATTTGGTCCTATTACAACAATCGACATGATCAATCCACAATGGGGATTGATCCTATGAATAATATATCAATAATAATAAGAATACTCTTTGTAGTTACAATATTTCAACAATAGGAAGCTCGTCAGGTCTAGGTGCTAACACATGTGGATCCCCACTAGTGTCACCACTCTGCTGAGGTGTAAGATCATCAACACTATGTGATATGGCTGCAAATACATAGGTGCTATCAGCCTGTCCATCCCACTGCTCCTCCAATGCGCAAGGGTCACTATCCTCCTCAAGCGTGCAAGAATCGCTAGCCTCTGTGCAAGAGTCACTATCATCATCAAACTGCTCCAAATAAGCATCTATCGCTCCATCCTCACATACCTCATCATCATTGTCATAGTGCACCTCAATAATATGCTTCTTACCCTTACCCCTACACCTATGATCCGGTTCCCAAGGCACCTTGCAACTGTAGCAAAGTTGTGTGCTCCTAATGGGCGTGGGGTTTCTCTGTTCTTCCCACCATCTAGCTGTGTTGCTCTGTTTTCCTCTATTTTGTTGACCCAACATGTAATCTCTTCTTTGCTCCAACTAGGATTTTTATAGGATACGAACTGTTCGAATGTTTCATATTCCCTCTCACACTCAACAATCCTACTAATAATATTCATCTTCATTGTAACTTTGCATGCGTTAATCCCCACTGGGAGGATCAAGCCTCCCTCCAAGGAATGGTGCGGCCCCCTCGATGCCTGAAACCCTAGATAATTCGGCCTGCCTCCTAGAGGCCTCCAAATGCTCCACAAAACCACTAGAATGATAGATCGGGGCTCGGTTACCTCCCTGGTGAAGTCACAAGCGAAATGATGAAGATCTGATCTACCAAATGATTGGAATCACTTTCTGAAGTGTGCTCCTCTCCTCCAATTCGTCCAGTGCATCCAATAAATCAAATGGCACATAAAACTCCTCTGAAATGCACTAGATCTAATGGCCAAAACCCTGCAATGAAAACCCAGGTGCTAGAATCTCCAGAAGCTCTGCCAATCACCTGGAACGAACTTCCCTCGATGGATGGTGCACCCCCCTTGCTGAAAACCCCCAATGGTACGCCCTCTTTCTCTTCTTGTGCCTGTGGCGGGTGTCGAACCCTCTTGCACTAAGTAGATCTGAACTAAAATGGTGTGGGGGAGTATTGCATCCCCAAGACCAAACTTGGGACAAGATAGGTGGAATCTTTCACCACCGAATCGTCCTGTAGGGTTTGTTAAGTCAAAACCCTCAAAACCCCCAAGATATGGACTCACTAGCTAGAAGCCAAATATCAAAAGATAATCATACATGAATGAGAGAATAGCAGCCCTTGCCTCTCCTTTATACTTTCTGCTCACCTTGTCCCTCCAAAGTGACCTTCATTTTATTAATTATTAATTAATTAATTAAATCACTTTAATTAATTAATTAACCTTTTTACCTTTGAAAAATACCTTATCTCTCCTTGTGGCTTCCCTAGCCATTGAAAGTCACTTCTCATCATCCTAGTGTTGATCCTTCCGATTCCAATGAGCTATTACACTGAGAGATTCCTCCAAGTATTGTGCCCAAAATGCCCTCTTCGGTGAATTTAATTAACCTATAGCTCAAAACACTCAAAATCATGGAAACCATCGAAATGCAACTGAACCAAAGCCAATCTGTGCGGAATGGATCATAATGATGAAATAGGATGAGTGATGCAAGTCGGACCCCAAAATATCCCTCAAGATCATGTACTCGCTATAATCTCCAACTGGCTACTCTGGTCATCATAACACTATGTAATACCCTGATGTCCCAAAGTGGGGACATTACAAAATGCCTAAACTTGCCTTGCACTAGGGGATCCTAATGGTGTTGGATCCATGCCACCATTGTTTTGGACTAGGCTGCTATTGAATTTTCCTATCAACACATTCACCAAAAACATGAGAGTTTTGCTAAAAGGAACACCAGATTTAACATTTTCCAGGCTTTGCTTTTTTGGCTGATGTTTCATGCAAGCATCTTCAGGGCAACATCTGCTTGTTGGGAGGGAAGAGAATGTGAAGAATAAGGAGAGCTCGGGCTTTCCCTTCCCCCCCTTGCCTCCATTGAAGGAGGAATCTCAGATGCAGAGTGATGCCAAAGAATACCTTAGAGATTTGGTGTGCAAAATTATTTTTTGAAGAACCATTTGGCATATTTACACTTCAGTTTCTTATCAATTTTTTGGAAGAGCTTTTAGACAATTCTACTTAAGACTTACTTCAAAAGATGTTAGAAAAAATGGTCATAGTTAAGACTTAGGCATACTTTACACATGTTAAGAGTATTTAAAACTAGTGTAATCACATGTTAATAAAATGTAGTCATTAAAAGATTAGGTATTGTTATCACCCTGAGAAAACCTTGGACAGTGTAAACCAAGGTGTTGGGATAACCACTAGGGGGTGTACCCTGTCACTTAATCACACTCTCTCTCACTTCTGGGATTGATTCTTGCTAACCCAAGGGGGGTCTCCCTAAAGCTTTTGAAGCTGGAACTTTGAATGCTTAGGACAAAGTGCCTCAAACCCGCAACAAACTTCGCTGTTTTGTTCAGATCTGCAACTAATTTTTTAAAACCAGCGAAGTCAAAAGCGGATATATAATATAAATCTATGTTGCATTGGTTTTCGGGACGGGGGAACGACGGGGACGGGGGGACGCGTCCCCGGGACGGCTAGAGCGCACCCCCAAATTTTTCAGGGGACGACGGGTTGGGGAGGGTCCCCAAGTCCCCGGAACGCGGGGACGGCAGGTACGTGGGTTTTTTTGGGGGGGACGGGTCCCCGTGCAACATAGATATAAATTGTCAAATCAGCTCAAAATACAATAATCCACAATCGTCTTCCTCTGATTATGTAACAATAAACTCCGAACAGCAACCTTTTGTGCCCCAAAAGTGGCAGACAAAAACTTGACTCTTTTGCATAGAAATGAGGAACATATGAAGAGATGCATACAAGAAGGAAAGGTACGAATAGATTAAAAGATAAAAGGAAATATCTGACATAAGAATCAACAGTTCTCTGCACTACTCATGAACATGAAGGCACTTGCCTCATTCAGTTTTCGGAGTTTTTCTGCCTCGTCTGCTTGTTTCTTCTCCCAATCCTCCTTTGCTTTTTTATTCATTAGTTGAATTTCACGTCGTACATCTGCTGTAATGGTAACTTTGTGGCTGACCTTCTCAAGATCAACTCGCTGTGAAAATCCAAACACAATTAAGAAAGCATAGGGATTTAAGTAAAAATTCCCAACTAAGGATTGATCCAAGGAAATCACCTGTTTAGAAAGTCTGATCAAGTGGACCACCATGGTTCGTAAACGTTCTTCAACGCACTGCAAAACTGATATATGCATCAAAAATAAAATAGCATGTAATAAGCCTGCACCACAAAAAAGTTCAAAAAGAATTTCTTACCAGTGATAAGCAGCGCTCAGCGTCACTGGTTACATTTTTTATACCACATTTTGCCACTGCCATAGATAATGAAGATTATTTGGAATGTGCTAAAACATCTTTTAATTTAAGAACAGACGGATCTAAGAATATTTCCATGAATGAGGCTACATTCATTGAGAGATATGTATCAGGAGAAAGATAGGGAGAAATGTAACTGATTCCAGCTAATTTGGCACGCAATGGTCCCTTTTGTAAGAACATTCTATCCTCCTCTTGCACAATCCTTCTCATTGCTTCGGTTGTATGACTTTCTTCTTTCGGCCCAGGAAATAACTGTTCCTCCTCTTCCTGGACCAGAGCAGAGAAACCAGAGTATTGTCAAATTCAAGACATTTTGACATGTACAGTGTATTTAAGCTAGACATCAAGCTTTCTGATATTTCGTGAGGACATTAAAGCAATCTAACCAATGCAAAATTCATATCATCTGTTTTTGAGAACTAAACATTACCCTTAGGTTGACTCCACTGACAGCAGTAACATCATTTAGTTGGTCAATGCTTTGATCTAGAAAACCCCCAGATGTCTTCTGTTTTTTGCTGCATGTAATAGAATAGACAATCATTATATAGAATAAAACGTAAACCTTTGAAAAGACAAAACACGAGAAGAGACACTGTTCTTTAAGTTTGAGAATTAAATGGATTTAATAAGTGCATGCATCATGAGTAAATCCAGAAATAATATAATAGAATCTTAAGTATGGCCTAGAACAGAGTGACAAATAACACCCAGTGACACTGAAATATTGACCTTGGAAGTTGCGTTGAAGGACCAGCAACCTCGTAAGGCTCTTTCTGTCCAATTAGGGGTTTTTTGGTTGGAGTCCTGATCTGAGAACCAACTGCTGAAGAAGGTGGTATTGAATGCAACTGAAGGCGCATCTGACCCTGTAATGGATTACCTGAAGAATGTGAAATAGGTCCACCAAATGGAGACAGTGAATGATGTAAGGTTGCAGCTGAAGCTGTGCCAGAAGTTGCTAGTGGTGCCTTGACAACATACGACAGAGATTTCAGCAAAAGTGATTCCATTGATAGCACTTGCAAACAAGGCATAAAACTGCAAAATTGCATAACTAACTCCAACCAAATCATTTGGCTTCCATCGCTCTATATAAAGCTTTCATACTTTTTCCCTTATGCACGTGTAGAGTACAGAATAGAGAGACTGAGTATATGCTATTAACAATTCATCGCACCAGTTGGATCCCATGGCTCCGTCAATAGCCTTGGGGATTCCAAACAAAAAATTCAACATACCATTTGAGACCTAAAGGATGCTGCAAAGCAAGAAGCTACCAGGCCAAACATAGTCTCAATGAATAGCATTTATCAAAATCAGAATATTGGGACTTCTGTCACATTGAATAACGCATAATTGAAAATTAAAAATCACTAAGCTGTGCACCATTTTTTCTCTACATAACTGCATTTATGTTGATTGAGAACTTCCTATAAGAAAAGAGACTGTAAATTGTAGCAACGTGATAATGGAACTACAAAACCACACTCAAGTTTTCAATGTATTATATTGCAACTGTTTTCTACGTGATTTGCCAAAAAATACATCTGATCGGAATTTAGAACATTTTCATTCCAAACAAGGTTATCACTCATGCTAAACTCTTTCAAATGCAAGAAATCACTTTCAGTTAACTTATAGTTGTAACAGTAGTTTATAAAGATAACAATACGATTGGTCGATTTTTACAAGGATCATGCAGTAGGAGGCAATTAGGTAGGACGAACAAAAATATGTTTCCTTTCAATTACCAAGAAAGATAACACGAATAAGTAACTCTTTCTTCCACAACATGACAACACCACTTGAATAAGAAAGACTATTCCACAGAAAGTACTATGAAATTTCAACTATCCAGAATCCATAGACATTATCATTGACATGACTATAAATCCCATAAATAACTCATTGAACTGACTTCTTAACCACACTATATATAAAACCCATTCTAACCCGGACACAAGGACACCGGACACCGGACACGAGGACACGGAAATACGAGTGTCCAACATGAGACACGGTGACCCTGGAAACAGGTCATGGAGGACACGGTTTATATATATATATATATATATATATATATATATATATATTAAAAAAATTACAAATTACACATACAAAAATGAAATATAGACATAAATATTCATATTTGGTTAGAAACCAAAAAAATTACATGATACAAATTCAATCATAAAACTAGTTACTACTTACCATTACTACATCAACGATCAAATGACAAACACACAAGAAATTAGAACCATAAGATACATTTTTCTCATTAAGTCATAAAAATCAAAATGTATTACATAGATATTGAGTCACTAATACTATAAGTGGGAATGCCAATGGAAAATACAAAATAGGGTAGATACTAGAATTGTATATAGAATAATCCCATAGCTCATGAGTAGTCCTTCATGCTATAATCATCAAAACAAACATCATTTCCACTGCTCTCTCCTCCATCCTACTTCTCTTACTCCTTCTCTATATCCAATTCAATATGTGCATATGTTGGTGTGGAAGATGACCCCTCAAGAATATCATCATCATCAAAAGTGACCAGCTCTAGCAATGGTTCATTAAGATCCAAGTTGGCTAACACCAACTCAAAACTACTTTCCAAACCCATATCATCAAGAAACACATCCCACGTATTTGTCTTTCCATTCAACCTCTCCTCCCTCTTTCTGTAAATAAGATGGAGGTCGGTGTGCACTTACACCATTATCTCTTCTTTGGAATGCTTAAGCCCGCTCTTCTTCAAACTCTACAAATTCTCATGGATGAGCCTCATGGATAAATTGTTGTAGAAGATTTCCCCATGATTTTTCCACTAAGCATAGGGATTATTATCCCCCCTGTCTCTACGTACATCATAGCCTCCAAATCTCCCAGTACTAGTCGAAAATCTACAAAGCCTTCCATATCTCTGCTTGATTATTCAAATCCCTCAAGTTGCAATGTTTAAGCTTATTCCAACGTTGTCATGTGTTGGTATGAGAACTTGTCATGCTCACCATGCATGATTTTCATCATCCTCTTGCTAAAATTGAACATCATTCTTTGTTTGATTATCCTCTTACTATCATACACTTTTCACCTCCATGCCTAAATTGTGTGCTCACCATTTTCTTGTGCCCATGCTTCTTCACATGCACTTCTATCTATGACACATATCTTTTATTATGCTTATATTGTCTCTATTAACTCTATTGCAACTTTATTATGTTGTGCTCTCATGTTGTATGCTCATTATACTTAGTATTATCTTGGACACTTATGCATTAACTTCCACTTACAAATAAAACATTGTGTGTTATCTTGTTAATACTTTATTCTCTATAATCATATTTCCCTTGTTAATTTTTTTGTACTCAACTTCAAAAAACAAAGTATTGTCTTTATATAGCATATTATTTTATTTCATTAAGACTATTTGTATCCACTGCTCCATGTCTTAACTACCTTACCATTTGAAATTTGCTTAATTTCCTTTGGCTTCTTTCTCACATCTACATACTTAAATTACAATCTACCTTTTTGCATTCGTGTTCAGCTGCATCATTCTCATCTATGACAATCTCCTCTTCCTTTCACTTGTATAAGTTTACAACATTGAATATGGGTGATATGTTGAATTCTATGGAAACTTGACTTTGCACACATTTTATATCCAACATGGTCCAATATTTTTTGCATTCAACTTGTTATATGGGCATCTAGGATAGAGCTCTTTCTTCAAATACACCATGACCATATCTCTGATTATGAGTGACTTAAACCTCCATAATGCATCTATGTGCATAATGTACTATGCCATATTATACTTCAATCTATCTTGAACATATACATGCAATTGCACCATCTAATCTATGAATCATCATTGTATATTAACAACTGATCAACTAATTTTATAATCATCTTAGTTTCCTTCCATATAATTTTAAATTATGAATATCATGTCTACCTATTTACAAAGTTATTACATGCAAAAAATCATCATGTGCTAAACTCTTAGCCCTGCATGAAATGGGCTTATGTCTAGCTAATATTCATAGTAGATTTTGAGGGATTCACTTCATGATATTTTTCTATCCATCCCTTTAAGGATGATATGTTAAATTACATTGCAACTCCATCCCCATATTCTTCCAAAATGTCCTCCAAAATGACTCAAGGATCAATCATGTCCATGTCTAATGAAATTATTTTCAACAATCCATGAAGTCACACTATGTCCTTGAAGAAAATACTTGCATAATAAGTCACATCATCAATCTTCTTTAAGTCAAGGACTGCACCATTTTTATACCATGTAAATCTCAACACACACTAAAACATATGTGTAGTGTGTTATTACTAGTAGTACTCCAAATACAAAATCATTTGGTATATATTTCAATGGAATCTTCAAAATTTACCATAATGTCTAAATGTTATATTTCGACTCACTCGCTTAGGAATTTTTTGTTGGGTTTGTTATATTCCTTGCAGTGAAAGAAAAATCAACCAACTAGTTAGTCGATGTGGATCGACTGGGTGAATGTTCAGCTGGATAGATAATTCAAGGTCAAAGCAATCAACCAAAAATTTGAGGTCGAAGTGGTTGACCAGGGAAGTCGAAAGGTCCACCGACAGGAGGTCCAGTAGCATCCAACTGGAGACCGACTCTGGGTAGACTAGGTAGTCGACTAGTTGTTGACTATAACCGAATCCCAATATTCATGGTATTGTGGCCAATCATTTGCATGGATCTGTAACCATTTTTTGTTGCCATGATTTAGGGTTTTTCATGTTGTAAAGCCTATAAATAAGGTGTGTTATAATATTTTATAAGTTAATCTTTAGAAGAATCGTGAAGGTCATGTAGATGCAAGACGAATTGGTTGCAGGGTTGTTTTTGTGTAAAGAAAGAGAGTATGATGGTGATTGTGTCTTAGGTGTAGACAAAGGTTATTCATGTAACTCTTTATTCAATGAATGAATAAGACAACTAGAGAGGAAGACGCTCAAGGAATGTTGGTTTTCCATGGTAAAATATTTGTGTATTGTGTGATTGTCATTTATTTCTTGCTTATATTTGTCTTTTGTTTCCCGGTTGGTTTAGTGTGAGGATTATTTTTCTCTACATTTGGTATTAGAGCTCATTTGATACAATTGGTAATAGAGGAAGGTTAAGCAGATCTTGGATCTAAGCTAAACCTAGGTCCAGTGGGAGTTGTAAGTCTGTAATCTTTAAAATTGTGCTTGAAAGAATGGCAAGCAGTTCGAGGATAGATATTGGAAAATTCAATGGCCAAAATTTAGAGCTTTGGAAGCTTAAGATGGAATATTTCCTTATAGATCGAGAATAGTGGGCAGTTGTAAGCCTTAGAAGCATTCCAACGGGTATGTTGAGGAAGGAATGGGATAAACTCGAGAGAAGAGTAAGGAGTATGATTCAAATTTCTCTTGCAGATTCGTTATTGCTAAATGTCTCAAGTGAAGACTCTAAAAAGAAACTATGGGACAAGTTGGGAAACTTGTACCAATTAAAATCCTTGGTAAACAAGTCGTTCCTTTAGAAAAAAAAAATTATCTTATAAGGATGAGTGATGGGAGCTCGGTAACAAAGTAGATAAATTCATTCAATATTGTGATAAGTCATTTATTGTCTATGGATATTAAAATCACCGAGGAGAGGAAATGTATAATCTCGTTGTTTTCTTTGCCATACTATTGGGATATCTTAGTCGTGGATATAGGGAGTAATTTGACCACATTAACGCTTGAATATGTGGTTGAATCTATTTTGTCAAAATAAATGAGATGGAATAGCATGGAAGGATCGACCAAGGATTCCTTGATGGTGAGAGGTCGATCGGTCGACAGAGACAAAAGAAAATTCTATGATAGAAAGTTTTAATTGAAGGGTAGATATAAATAATCGGTTCAGTTGATGAGAATATGTTGAAAATGAGGTAAAGATGGGCACTACAAGAGAGGTTGTAAGTCAAAAGTGACTGAGATTAGTCTAAGATCAGATGAGAAATAGTAGAATGAGAAAAATACTACTTCGAATACTCAGGAAGGTTGGCTTGAGTTTGGCACTTAGCTCCAATCACCTTCTTTAAGAAGGAAACATGAAAAATAGGATGGAGCTTAGAATGACTAGGAAAATCTAACTGATAGGCCACCTATCCCACACGCTTGAGAACAATATAAGGACCATAAAATTTGGGCGTCAGTTTCTAACCATCATCATCCTTGAGGGAATTTTTCTTGTAAGGTTGTAGTCGAAGAAACACATGATCCCCTTCTGCAAATTGATGTTCAGAGCGACCTTGATCTGCATGTTGCTTCATGTGATTATGGGCCATGACCAAATTCTCTTTTAGGGTACGGAGAATAACCTCTTGAACTATAAGCGTTTGGTCAACCGCCTGGACCTTCGAGACACCTGGAAAATATGAGAGAA
>CBVK0100964505.1:0-10262 GCA_900067695.1 Picea abies | reverse complement strand
ATGTGTACATAATGCACTGAGGACAGTTCATAAATAAGGGGAGGGGATTATAATATCCCCAAGCCGAACATAGTTGTAAATGTAAATACAAATGCATGTAAGCTGGTGAGCTGTTTGACATCATTTTTGGTATGCACCTTTCACGGCATAGTACGCACATGCACTACGCAGTAAAATGATGAAGTGTGCACATTCTAGGATACCGCGCGCAACAACTTAAGTGCACATGATTTTGAGGTCAGAGAGCCTTTGTGTATATGTTATGTTTTATAGGCTGGTGAGCTAGTTATTATAATCTAGGAGGCTTATGTTTGTATTAGTCCAGAGATTCTAGATGCTAAAGGCCAGTGAGCCTATTTTTGTATATGTCTCGACATTAATATAAAATACATCGCTACGTGCAGACCGACCACGATAAAAGAGTATGGGGGACTAAAATCCACTAGTTAGGGAAAGGGAGGGCTAAAAGTTAAGGAAAAGTGATAAGCTAGGGAGCTTAAGCCAAAAAGAAATATTATATTAATATTTCTTAATGTCGAGGACAAATGTCAAGTTGGGGACATGCATACATATTGTTTGGACTTAGTTCATTTTCGATCATTATTCTTTCAATCATTCCTTCCATCATTCAACCATTCCATTTTCGATCATTATTCTTTCAATCATTCCTTCCATCATTCAACCATTCCATGGGCATTCACTCGCTCAATCAGTTATCCTTTGTACCTTCATGTCACTGTACCTGAACCTATATCCATAATCATACCTGTTTGTGTAGCTGGTTACCTTGGGAGTTGGACTAAATAAGTGGGTTGTCTGGCCCATGGGATATTGAAGAGGCGGGCTGTCAGGCCCATGAGCAATTTCTCTCTGGGTGAGAAAATTGTTGGGAATTGATTTCCGGAAGGTGTTAAACTGCAGCTACAGTGCTCTGAGACTTTCTGTCTGGCCTGTTGTTGAAGCCTGGAAAGGAAGTGGGGCAACCGAAGGACTGTTTAGTAGTGAACGGGCACACTTCCTGGGGTGGGAAAAGCATGTGGGGAATGAGGGACTATAGGCTGTTAGTTTGAGTTGGCACCTGTGACAGAGTCTTTTCTGTTGTCTCTGAACCATTAGCCTGGTTAGGAATCCATTTACCCAGGTGGAGTTTAGTCCCAGCTTGGGGGTGACCCATTGTTGAGAGTGATGAGCAGTGTGATATAAGGATGGGAGTTTTGTGGAAGGTCTGCACACAGTTGGTGATATTCTTACCAAGATAAGTGTGGTGTTGAACTGCAGCTACAGTGCTCTGAGACTTCCTGTCTGGCCTGTTGTTGAAGCCTAGAAAGGAAGTGGGGCAACCGAAGGACTGTTTAGTAGTGAAGGGGCACACTTCCTGGGGTGGGAAAAGCGTGTGGGGAATGAGGGACTATAGGCTGTTAGTTTGAGTTGGCACCTGTGACAGAGTCTTTTCTGTTGTCTGTGAACCATTAGCCTGGTTAGGAATCCCTTTACCCAGGTGGATTTTAGTCCCAGCTTGGGGGTGACCCATTGTTGAGAGTGATGAGCAGTGTGATATAAGGATGGGAGGTTCATGGAAGGTCTGCACACAGTTGGTGATACTGTTACCAAGATAAGTGTCAATTGTGTGATAAAATTACATGATCCATTGTTATTTACGTGTGTATTTTTATGGGTTTATCTTATGTGTGGTTATAATTGTCTTTATATTTATGGGTATTGCTTATATATGTTGCATGTATATGTTTACTGTTATTTTAGTATGAATCCGTGCATTTATGAAATGTATTTGTTTGCTTACGTTTTATATATAATGTTCCACAAGAGTTCTGTGTGTATATGTTTTAATTGCATGCAGTTCGAAAAATTTATGTGGCACAGCTCAGTTGGATACTGGGTATGTTACAACATGGTATCATAGAATAAAAGTGTTCTCTGGAGTAGCATGCCTCGATATGGGTGGCTGGGGATGTTACAAAATCCAAATTCATACTTCTGCTTACTCATTAAATATTTATTTGTAATTTTAAGTTCATCATTTTGAAAGTTATTTTATGGATCAAATTTTATAATGAATTGAATATTCCCTTTTGTCACATCAAATAAACCTTCCATCACCCACGTATTATCACATAAAAATAAACTAAATCATCTTTATGTCAGTTAATGCCAGTGGTTTCATATTATCACTGGTAGCACCCAAACCACATGAAAAAAGATCATCCTTTCAAAGAAAAAAGCCATAACACGTAATTTAGGTGGCATGTTACATGATGCCATGAGGTACTCAATGAAATCACATCAAAAGAAAAGGAACCATCTTTTCCTTTTCTTTGGAGTACAACCTCCAATTGAGTACAGATTCAAAACAATATTAATCACTTAGCATTTGTCTTACATTGCTTCTACAGATTCAAAACAATATTAATCACTTAGCATTTGTCTTACATTGCTTCTACCTCCATAAATGGTTTCTATATATTCCAAACCTTAGCCTCCTAGTGGACCTTTATTAGTGAGGCTACATCAAATACCTTTTGGACCTTCTTTAATGAGGCCCTTACATTATTGATCACACACTTTAACTACTTGGTCTTTATCTAATAAAGATTTCCATTATACATTAAGTAACAACCTATTCCCTTAACTAGGGGCATTAGGGTGGGACCCTAACATGCCCTCTCCTATCAAAGATATCATTGTCTTCAAGGTTGGAGATGTGGAAACTGTTGTAGGATCATAGATGGTTCCCAAGTCGCATTGTCATGTTGTGTATCCTTCCACTCGATTAAGACTTTTTGGATAATGTGATGGCAAAATCAATGCTACAACTAAATGGAACCCTCTTCATCTAGTTCTAGGAGGATGGTTTGAACTCCGCAATTAGGTCCTACCACTTTCTTCAAGCATGACACATGAAATATGGGGTGTATCTTAAATTGAGTCGACACAACTATTTTGTAGGCAACTTGTTCAATATGTTTGAGCATTGGAGGTGGTCCATAAAGCTTAGGTGCAAATATTTGGTGGTTCTTCTCCTTGAGAGATGTCTTCTTATACGGATAGAGATAAAGGAACACCTTATCCTCTTATTCAAAGTGGTGATTGAATTGATGTTGCTCAACATGTTTCTTCATTTTTTTATGAGCCGACAACAAATTGTTCTTGAGTGTACAACAAATATCAGTTTGAACATTCAAGGTTTTTTCCACCTCCTAAACCTTGGATGTGCTTGGTAAGTAAAATACCATGGGTGTATTTTTTTTCCACGAGCCACCTCATAAGGTGGAATTGTGGTAGCACCATGATAGGTGGTATTGTACCACCATCTAGTAAGGGGTAGACACTAAGCCTACTATGTTTGTCGTTTTGAGGAAAAAGATCTAGTAGCACCATGATAGGTGGTATTGTATCACCATTTGGAAAGGGTAATCTAGTAGCACCATGATAGGTGGTATTGTATCACCATTTGGAAAGGGTAGCCACTAAACCCACCATGCTTTTTTTTCTAAGGAAAACATCAAAATATGTTTCTAGACACTTGTTTTTAAGTTTTAATCCTTTGCAAGTGAATAAACGTATACACATTATTAATAAAAATAGAAAGAATAGAAATGGTATACACACAATACACATAGATTTACTCTAGAAATAGTTAATTGGGAAAATTGACCTAAATTATAGCCACACCTCTATCGTCTTTAGTGTATTAACTTAAACATTCATAATACAAGATTTAGATATTCCATGACATTGAAAACCCTAATTCTCTATCCTAGATGAGATAACAACCATAATCCCTTAACCATTATTATATTATGATGGGATGAAAAAGCTATCAAGAAAAATAACTTTTTATTGCGGATGAGTGTAAAATACACATGGTACAACTAATGCCTTCTGTGTTACTACACAATCTACATGCAAAGAATATAGCACATCTCCAACATTCTCCATACTCCCACTTGTTATTTTCTTTGCAAAACAATGGTGTCCAAGATTTATAAGGTCGCATATTTAGTGCATAAATGTCCATTGATTGTCTACACCAAGAAAACTTCTCAGTATTAATAGAATTTATTAACGAGTTTGCAACATTCTTCAATTTGTCAACCTTCTTCAACCATGTCTCTTGCAAAGTGGTATTACATGTCAATACACCTTGTTTTAACATGATAATTAGGATTCTTCGCCTAAAAGTTTTCACTTTGGCTATTATAATACAACCTTACAACTTATTTTACAAAACCAGTACATAAACACAATCTCTACAACCATGTGAATTCCTTACTTGCATGGGTGGATCCCATGTATTCAACTCCTGCAATTGGAAGTGAAACAACACCCTGCCTCTTTTCCATCCCGTTGATTGCTCCAAATAGGTTAAACATACCACTTGTATACCTTTTGTGACCAATATATCTAGCCCGATCTACATTAGAAAATCCATGTACATCTATCACTCTGTCTAGTTCAATCCTTTCATGGAAGTAGCCTGCATAATATATAGTGTCACACAAATAATTGAAGACCCTCTTTATAACTATTCGATGTTCCTTCCTTGGTTTTGACATATATTTCTTATAAATCCCATTGCATAGGTAATGTATGGTCTAGTACAGACCATAGCATACATCAAACTATCAATGATACTAGGATAGGGAACAAAATACATGTCATATACCTCTTTCTCTGTCTTAGGCTCTTATGACACTATTCTGCAAATAAATTTTCACATATAGGAATATGAACCTTAACCGATTTACATTCTTGCATATTAAACCCCTGCAAAATCCTCTCAACATACTTCCTCTAGCTTAACTAGAGTTTCCTATCATCATTATCTCTTTTAAGCTCCATTTCCAAAGCAAAGTTGGAAACACTAAGGTCCTTTATGTCAAAATTAGAAGATATATGAGACTTAACCTCATTGATGACATCCTTGTTTTTTTTTAATTAGAAATGTATCATCAACATATAGTACTGCATAAATGAATTGATCACCAACCTAATTGGAATACACACAATAGTTATCCCTTCTTCTCATGAATCCTAGTCCAAGTATCATAAGTATCAAACTTTTGATGTCACATTCTTGGGGATTGATTTATGCCATATAGGGACTTTTTCAACCTTCAAACTAGCTCCTTATTACCTTTCACTATGAACCCTTCAATTTGTTTCATCTAGATTTCTTGTTCTAGGTCCCTGTTGGCATAGGGGCAAACCCAGGGTTCAAATCTACTAGCTCACCAACAAGCCCTAACTACTGGCTCTTTCGGCAACACCTGTGAAGCAGCTGCAGTCTCACCCGAAGTAGCAATAGGGGGTTGCAGGACACATGTGTCTACAACCAGAGGAAATGCAATGTGAATCCAAGACAACAACAAACAACAATCAAGATATTCTTTACCCTTCCTAATCTTACATCACAAGTTATATCTCTGATCTAACACAATAATGAAATAACAGTATGTTAGATGGAAAATAACACAAAATCAATCACAAATAACAACAAGATATACGTGGTTCACCCTCTCCCTAGGGCTACGTCCACAGAACCATGTTTCTTGATATATTATATGGAAACATATAGTTCTATCTGTGCACTTAGCTTGCAGATCTCTCTCTCTTTCTCTCTTTCTCCCCCCTCCCTGTGCACCCAGTTGTAGAGTTGATCTTCGCACCGAGATGAAGATCTTACAATACAGACTCGATATTGCTCTCAACAACAATGATCAACAATGAACAACAACCATCATAGTACCAATGAAACAACTTAGAATGGACCCTCCCAGGTCTTCTAGACCTTTATTTATACATTACATAGCAAAAGTATAGGTTTCAAAACCCTAGATCCAAAACCCTAGGTGCCTAAACCCTAGGTCAACTTGACCCGTGTTTTAAGGGCTTCGCCAGCCTATCTTTCCTTCTTTTCCACGAGGTGCTCCAAAGCACTCGTTGATGTCTTTTCCCGCTTGTTGATTTGTCCAGGATCCCTCTTCTTTGCTACTTTGTCTTCCTCGATCTTCTCTTCCAACGAATAGCTTTTCCTTTACTTCGCTCCTTATTTTCTTCTTCTTTAACCACTTCGACTCTTCCTTGGTTTATGTTCCTTCCACACAGTTCGTACTTCTCTTTTATTCCTTAATCTCTACTTCCTTTCATAACCAAGGGACAATAGGCCCCCAACACTCACATGTGACTCATCCTGAGTCACTGGAAGATTGAACCTTCTATTTCACTTCAACTACAGACTGCGCGGAGCAACATGTGTTTTTTTCTCTATCCCTCCCTATTGTGTGTAGACTCTCTTTTCTGTGTTTGGTACCCAATTTCAACTGCACTTGGTACCTAGACACTTATTCCTTGATTTTACTGAGAGATGTGAGGAAGTTGGTTGTCATAATACAATTTCAACCAACTCCCATTTACCAAACCTTCTTTCCATTCTCCATTAAGGGTATTCAACTATGCATATCCTCCTTCTGTAACATAGGAAACTTCAAATCATCCAAGCCAGTGTGTCCTTAACTTCCCTAGATGATTCATGAACTTTATGTCATATAACAATACAAAATATCCTTGCTTGAATTCCTTCCTCTTGATATGTCTATCATGGTAAGCCTTTTCTCTTTCTTTTTGTACCTACTGATGAAATCCTGAAACTATCTTCCCCTAGTTCCATCAACTGTGAAAGTCTTTCTTGAACAACACATGTGTCATCCATGCTTGTGAATGATGAAATTATTAAACTAGGAACCATGTATTACATAGGCACCACTTCTTCCAAGCCATATACTAACTTAAAGGGAGTCTTTGTTGTCAACTTATTGCAAGTAGTTATATATGCCCATAATACTGTTGGAATTCTTAAATCCCAATCATCTCTATTAACACTGCAAATCTTGGTCAACACTATCTCCAAGATCTTGTTGAAAGCTTCGACTATACCATTCTCTTGTGGGTGGTATGGAGTGTGTGCCTTTATCACTCATGAGGATCTTCGGGCTTCCAAATCTGGTTATAATATCCTCAAAGATGAACTATGCAGCTATAGCTACACTACAATATTTAACTTCTCTTGCATCTTCCCATCTGGTCAAATACTTTGTAGTAGTGATGATGTATCGAGCTCCTATGCACTTCCCTGGTGGGTTAACAGGTCCCACAAATTCAATAGCCCATTTCTCGAATACTTGTAATGTTAATTGTGGTTCCAATGACATCTCATCCCTTCTAGAAGTATTTCCTACTCTTTGACACATATCAAAGGCTCTGTAGTATTCCTTAGCATCTTTATGTAAAGTAGGCCACCAGAGGCCAGCTCTGAGAACCTTATGTGTTGTTTCCTTCCCTGCATAGTGTTTTCCTGCGATTCCTTCATGTGCTTCTGCAAGAATAAATGGTCTTTCAACCTCCATAACACATCTCCTCAAGATCTCATCTGGTTCCATCTTATACAACTATCCATTTATAAGTTGAAAATCTATAGCGCGGACTACCAACTGTTTCTTTTGAATGATTGTATACTCGCGAGGTGCCATTCCTGTGGACATGAACTGAACTATCTCTACAAAGTGATCATCAAATTTTCTAATGGCCAACAACCATGTATCTAGTAGTGTATCCTCCAAGCTAGTAGGTTCCTCTCCATGTTCCAACCTGGATAAGTGATTAGGTCATTTATTCATTCTTCTTGGCTTGACCACAATCTCAAAGAAATACTCTTGGAATAGTAGTAGTCATATTCATATTCTTCCCCCCAACACTGGCTTTTTGACTAAGTATTTCAAGGAATAATGATCACTGAACATCTTAAAATGTCCTCCCAACAAGTAGTGTCTAAACTTTTGTAGCACATATACCATAGCTAAGCCTTTCCTTTCAGTGGTAGTATAATTCCTTTCATCTGTAGAAATATTCCTACTAGCAAAGGCTATGGGGTGGTCAATGTCTCCTACACCCTATTGTGCTAAAAATGCTTCTAATGCAATGGATGAAGCATCAACATGAACATTGAACTCCTTAATCCAATCTGGAAAAACCAAGATAGGCCCAGTGATCATTTTCTACTTTAGTGTGTCAAAGCTCTGTTAGCATTCTTTTGTCCATTGTAACTTGCTATATTTATTTAATAGCTTCTCCATGGGTGTTGATATCTGTGCATAACCCTTAATGAACTTCCTATAGTATTTGGTGTGCCCCAATGTAGTGCGCAAATTTCTAACCAAAGCGGGAGGAGGTAGATTAACAATGATGGAAATCTTGGAAGGATCCACCAACAACCCCTACTTACACACAATGTGTCCTAGAAACACTCCAAAGGGTGAAAAGAAAATACATTTTTTCAAATTCAGGGCAATCTGACATTGCCTGAATGTATCTAATATCAATCTAAAACATTCAATGTGATTTTTTAGTAAGCTAAAGAAAGTCCAATCATCAAAATATGCTTCCAAGAACTCGTGTAAGAAGTCCTTAAATGCTTCGACCACCACCATGGAAAATATGGTTGGTACATTCTTCAAGCAAAAAGGCATCACAGTGTACTGAAAAGAACCCCATTCTATTGCAAATGTGGTGTTATGTTGATCTTCCTTAGCAATTATGATCTGGTGATAACCTGAAAATCCATCTGTGAATGAGTAAACCTCCTATTCTCCTACATTATATAGAACTTCATCAGTAAAAGGTGTAGGGAATGGGTCATGTAGGCATGCATCATTTAGTTTCCTTAGATCTACATGCATCATTCTGATTTCTCCTAACTTCTTATCTTGGACCACCATAGGGCTGATCCATTTAGATTCTTCAACTGGTTCTATGATTCCTGCTTCTAACATTCTATCCAACTCAATCTTAAATTTCTACTTGTACCTGGGATTCATTATGTAAGGTCTCTGCTTGATAGGTCTTGCATCTTCTCTTAAGGGGATCTTCATTTCTCCCATGGGTCCTTTAATTCCCTTCATGTCTATGAACATCTTCATTTCTCCCATGGGTCCTTTAATTCCCTTCATGTCTATGAACTAGGTTGGAAACAAGTCCTGATATTCATGCAATAGCTCTGTGATCTTGATAATAGTAGCATCATCCCAATAGTCTCCAATATTTGCTAATTTAGGTGTTTTCACTGTTCCAATATTAACCTTCTTAATTTTAATGGGTTGTCCAATAAAAAGTAGTTTGATCCCTAGTCCTTCTATATATTGGTGACCTTCAGTTTTTGCTATGTTTACATTTCTAGGGTTATCATCCTCGTCAACATTAATATTGTTACATCCCTGTAATCTCTGAAAAGGTGCAGTCCATTCATCTTCCTCTTGTTCCAAAGGGAGGATAGGGGCTTCCTCAAAGAATTTATGTCTTACAATTTCTAAATCTGGGTCTCCTGTAGGGTACTGAATTTTAAATAAAAACATAGCTATAAAGTTTTGAGTCATACCGTACCAATCTAAAGTGGCTAAGAACAGTTTGTCTTGAAGATACTAGTTGATAGGCGTAGTATCCAAAGTGTTAATAAACTTATGTACCCAATTCTCTTTAGGAATATTTCTCTAGGCTTCCTCACAACTTCCCAAATGGTCCTTAGGGAAACTCTAACTTGCGTATCGAACTTCACATCCTTCAAATTGGTTTGAAAAGTGCACTATCTTCAAGGTGAGACATTGTACCCACTCTGCGATTTTCTTCTTGTGTGTTCCCCATCATCTTGTTGGCATTTCTTTCAGGGCTTTGTCTAGTGCCAACAACCTCTGTTGTACTGATACAACTCCAAATTCCAATAAAAATGTCTCTAAATGATTTATTTTTTCTAAAAATGTTTCGCCTAAATTCTATAGAATAAAATTATTTTTCTAAATGATTTAAACCATCAAATGTGGGAAGATTACTTACTTCTATACCAATCCAACGAACTACCTTGGTCAATCTGGCACATCTCCATGTAGAGACTTCATACATTCTTTTCTACCAGTTCTCCATTTCTTCCTTCAAATCTGATGAGCATGCGCTTTCAGTTCACCAGCTTAAATTGCCATCTACTGTAGGATTATTGTAATCTTGTTGTCTTGCTGTTAATTTATATATGTTCTCTAATTCATATGCGTGATCTTCTTCCTTGATAGGTTATGCATATCTGCGACCTTCATCAGGATAAATAGGTGTAATGACCTTAAGTCCATCACCTTCATATGTCATTCTTCTCTCTTTTAGGTCAACAATAGTCAAATTGTTGAAAGCCCAATCAATACCCAACA
>CBVK0100964504.1:0-10262 GCA_900067695.1 Picea abies | reverse complement strand
AGCCAGTTGGAAAAGGTGGGTGGCCACCGATATCCATCTGGATCAAACATTGTAAGAACACTTGGCTTGAAAGCTCCACACACATGAGCAAGAGCAGTGGACCTCACACACAATCAACACGATAAAATGGGTTGCACCACAATCTGCCTCCATCATGGATAGATATGGAGTTGCAGGCATGCACTATATCCAGTCTGTGTACACAAATAGCAACAAACAATCATATCTTCCATTGGTATGGATATCAATGAGATAAACTACATGGCCTCCATTGTTTTAAGGAAAACATCATGAAATGATGGACAAACATCCCACACATTGTAAACAAGTCATATCAATCCACTCTCAACAATATACTCTACTTTCTTATGCTAATCCTAAATATGCATAGGATTAAGTCAAGCCCAACCTAGCTATGATATCGTCTAGAGAACTGGGAGAGTAGACATTATTAAATACACATATCAAAAATTGTGTTCAAAACTCTATTAAATCAATGTAATAATACACATATAAATACGTGAATGTTATGTCAAGATAGACTCACTATCTTGGTCACACTAACAACCAGTTGAGAAAATATCCAAACCACACACCAAAGTAGGAGCTAACTGGTTGGAGAGAATCTCTCATATCCAACTAGATCTAACAACCCCTAACTAGTTGGAGAGAATATCTCATATCCAACTAGATCTAACAACCTCCTAAACTAGTTGGAGAGAATATCTCATATCCAACTAGATCTAACAACCTCCTAAAGACATTGAAACAAACTCTTTACATAGAGATAAACTCTACCCAATAATGACCAATAATCATAACAAAAACACATAGGATCACACATAAGACAAGTATGAGTTAGCGGCCAAACATAAGGGAAGAGGTCATTGTATTGATGAGGTGCAAAGGTGATTGCATTGGATTTATGCTTTCATGTAGCATGCTCATTTTGGAATGTTAGAGTAGGGGAGAAGGAAGAATAATCTCCCTTGAGCATTAGGGTAGGATGAATAAGCTCAAAAAGTGAGCATTTGATTTCATATCACGTTGTCATTGGCATTGATGGCTTTTGCCTTGTTTTACAAAAGCCAATTTTGAACTATTGATGTAATGGACTATGTAAATGTGGTGTTTAGGGATGTTGATGTAGATCCATCCCGACACATATTTTTGCTTGATGATGGAGGTCATTGCTAACAAGTACATGTTGAGATTATAAATTTCTCATGCACTCCCAAGAAGAGCACATGTCCTCGAGTTGGAGCCAGTTATTACCGCTCATTTTGCATGAGGCTTATACTAGTGAATTTCTTCACTACCCTTGTGATTTTCATCACAAAACTATTTGCATAGATGAGGTATTCACTTGGTTATGTGGATTATTAATGACATGGATGATGATCCATTTCTTGATCACATGATGTTTTAGTCTCCACTCCTTGCTAGATGATTGGATTTGAGGGTGTTTGGATCACTTGGTGGAGCACCCTATCATTTTGGATTAAGTGGATATTGCATGGGCTTCACCATGACATTTGGCATTTCACACCTAACAATGTGTTTTCACAACTCTTGAGGTAGTCTTATAACTCTTGAGGCATTGGTCACAACACCCTAAGCAGTGTGGGGCTATTCTTCATGCACTTGGACCTCTCAGTCTGTGCCATGAAACAGATCTTTGAGTGCTCAACCTATTCACACATTTGGAGGCATGTGTCACATAGTTTGATGGGACCACCACCTTGGAGGAAGAATTACTTAGCGTTTGGGGCTTCTATTTGGAAAGTGTGGAACTTTTGAACTTCCCTTAACATGTGGAGGTGGTTGACATGATTTGAGGAGGAGGTTACACATCAGAGACCTCACATGTGGCCACTGGAGTTTATTTTAGGGGAGATATCCACTCTTGGACTTCTACTCATTGTTTGTTGGGACATTTCACCTTGGAGAGCTACACATACACCTTGGAGGGGATATAAGGGGATTTCATTGCTTACTTTGAGGAGTTGGTTGTGGATCTATGCACTTGGAGGCCTTTGGAGCTAAACATTGCACCTTTGACTCATCTTCTTCCATCTTTTTTGGAGATGTCATACTCTCTTGGGTCTATTTTGGCTGGAGGATTGTACATGTGGCTTGACCATTTAATTATTTTATGTATTGTTGAATAATTAGTTGGAGGAAATAATTTTTTGTTGCTCCATAGGCTAGATCTAGGGTTCCCACATGAGAAAATATTATTCTAGATTATAAAGGAAGTTGAGCTAGACTCTATATAAAGAGTATTCCTTCCTCATTTGTACTCATGGTTGGATTTTTGGAACTTTCACTCCTTGGAACTTAATTGACATATCTTTCTTGGAGCATATGGATGCATTATGGTTATTTATTTGTGGATGTTGGTGTCAATTCTTGAAGATTTTATCTTGGTTTCTATTTGGTGTATACATATTGATTGTGAATGCTCAAATCTTCTACAAACCAAATAGGTTGATCCTTTGAAGGGTAAAATGTACCATTTGAAAGGAACATGTTTTGGGGTAACTCCTCTCCTTCTTCCTTTGTTAGTTTGATACGTATTTGATATCTTTCCTTGTCTATCCATTTTAGGAACCCTAGCAAGGGCTTATTGGTAAATGTTGCTCCCTTGAGGACCCCTTCTTTTACGACCTTAGTCTTCATTGTTAATCTTGATTAGATGAGAGATTATTCTTCCCCTTGGGTTTTGGTCTCTTATTCCCAATCCTTAGATGAAATAGACCAATTATGAATAGGAGTTTTCTTCTTGACCCCATAGGCCCCCTTTAATTCACTTTGACTCCATTAACTTTGTTGGATTTGACACTAATCTCTACTTCCTTCCATCACTTCTCTTATATTCAAAATATAAAAGAACATTGATTTACTAAAGCTAGTCTCATTTCACCTTGTGCCTCATTTCCTAGCCTTAGTAATCCTAAAAGACATAGCCCTCTAAAGCCAAAAGATACTGCTCACTTAGCTTGACTTCAAACTTGGCTAAGAAAGTTACACCAAAGTGAAGAGAATACGTTGCTTAAAAGATACTGCTCATTTGGCTTGGCTAAGAAAGTTACACCAAAGTGAAGAGAATACGTTGCTTAAATGACATAGTCCTGATAGTTCCCCTTGAGTTGTACTTTTTTGTACCTAGTAGTTTGTAGACTAAGACTTTTCTCATTAAATACAATGGGAAAGTAGCATACAAAAAATATTAATGTGCACTAATTGCATAGGAACAACCTAAAGAAAACAATTGTGGACTACGATATAATACATTACAGAGAGAAGAACATATCCTAGGATAATTTGTTTTTCTTAAGATAGACCACCCTCAGCGGAACGAAGGACTTACGAAAAGACTATTTCGTAATTTCTATGTTGCCTAGATTTTCTAGCTCAGAATCTTCAGCCAATGGGAACCCTGGTATTTCTCGAAGCCGTTACAAGGCAGCTGAAGGTTCGAATTTAGTTCAGATGTTATTTTATCAAACAATGATCAGACCGAGAAGCAAAATTTCTGTGACGAACACCATGTTGCACCGCTGAATGAGTAAGTCGACACACGGCTATATGACAACCAGTCGTTGTAATGGATTTTTGGGGACCTAAAAATGTGAAAACGAGCAGATGCAGAAAGATGGTGGCCTTTATAAAGAGGTTGCTGCATCGGAATAGAGGCCACGTTGACACCGTTTCCTTAGCTGCAAAGTGTTAGAGATAAAGCCTAATCCCACTATTAGAGTTTAGGGATTGGATTTGGTTAATGGAGGAAGTTGAGATATTCTCTCAAGTACAATTGTGTGTTTGTGTGTAATCTGTCAAATGGCAGCTCTCTTTGTTTTAATTCAAAAAGCAGGTACGGTGAACCTAAAAAGAAACAATATATCTTTTTCCCATCCCCAACTTCCAAGATCAGTAACCTAGTTGGTTGTGTTTATATTGTCATTAGTCTCTTCACTAGCAGACTGTGTTTGGGGGATGTTCATTACAATCTAGAGTGATGTTACATCCATAAGAAAATTTATAAGCCTAGCCAATTTACAATAAGAAGGATTGTATACTTGCTTGATCGAATATTGTTGTTGGGTAAAAATTTCTATTTTAATAAGTTCATGCTTAATTGAATATAGTTGTGGGATCGACAACGATATGATCTCTTCATATTGCTAGGTTCACAATAAAATGATCCTTCCGTACATGTTAACATTTGTAATATTAAAAATTTAATACATGTATGAATATGTATAATATTACACCAAGAAGTAAAGTTATGATTCGAAGGACAATATATTGGGTTGATTGAAGGCAAATAAACGAGACTACGTGACATATCAATTACATTAGTTTTTTAACTTTCTCCCTACAGGTTGTGCAAGCCAAGGACAAGAAGTACAAACCCCATGAAAGGCTCCAAGTATCATAGGATACCCCATCCGTAAGTATCCCCATCAACATGTATGATACCTGATGAATGTTTTTAACACAATGAAGAATGTTTACTACGAACTGCTTGGGCAGATGACCAAAGAACTATACGCTGCAGATTTGCTGTAACTCAACTACTGCTATGGAAGAGATTCAATACAGATTGCACAACAAATATGAATTAATTTTTATTTTATTTCTTATTCAACCTTTACATAACATAATTTTAATAGCCAAAAACTGGCCCAAATGCCATACTTAGAAAAGGTAAACCAGAACTACACTACCTACACCTTCACTCACTGTCAAGCAATACCTTCTTCAACATTATCCCCTTAATGTTTAATGGTTATAATCCTAATGGCTTGTGAATTGAAATCGTCTTTGTAAAGATATATTCTCTACCCTACGATATCATAACTGCACTACTTTTGTATGAAATCTCTAATGTACTAATGATGATTTTCTATATGTTTTGACGATTTTCTATTTCTTTTGTTATTGCATCAAAACCATGATTTTTGTTGTTGCATCAAAAGCATAATTTTTGCATGAAGTAATGAGGAATTTCGATATATTGAGTTATTGCATCACAAAGTAATGATGATTCTAGATATGTTTTGTTATTACATCAAAGCCATGATTTTTGCATGAAGTTATAGGAATTTCGATATGTTAAGTTATCGCATCACAATGTATGATATTAGGAAAATTGAACAGTAAGTAGCAAATCTTCCAAACTTCTTTGTAGTCAAATTGTTCGGCAATATGTTAAGTTACTGCTATGTACTAAAACAATAACTTGAAAGTGATTTTAAATCATCAACTGAACCTCCTTGATCTGAATTTAAAAATCCCACTAACCCTAAAATATATTTGTTAATGTGTAATCAATGCCATGATCCATTGTGCCTTCGGTTGATATCCTATATCCTAGTAGTTGTAAGGCACATAATACTATCAACAAAACTTTGAAATTGAGTGCCATCAATATTGTTGCTTTCATCTTCCATAATTTTTCCTTCATCTTCCATAATTTTTCTTCAGTCAATGGAGTTGCAACTTCCTTGCAATTGTCCATTTTACATCACCTTAATAGATCTTTGGCATATTGCTTTTAACAAATAAATAAAGATACTATCAAATAATTGATATACCTCCATGCCAAGAAAGTAATACATTAATCCAAGATTAACGTTCTCAAAACCTTCTCAAACTCATTCATCGTTTCCTACTTGAATCCATATATCATGTTGGAATTATTACTTATAAAAATCAGCTCATCTACATGGATACAAACCATTAAAATTTAGTTAAGTACAAAACCATGACATTAAAGATAACTATGAATTCCTGAATACCAAACTCTACGAGTTTGTTTTGCCTTTTTAGTATATAAAAGAAATATTATTTTCCTTCTACTTCAACCTTCTTGAATACCAAGCTGTAAGAGTTTGTTTCAAGTCATACAATGCCTACTACGGTATATAAAAGAAATATTATTTTCCTTCTACTTTAACCCCAAGGTGTTGCCACAAATCAACCCCTTCCTCCATGAAGCTATTCAAAAAAGGCAATTTCAGTTAAATTTGGTGCACTGCCAACTTCACGGGCTACCAATGCTAACATTGCTCTTGTTGTATGATGTATCCCAAGTAGCAATTGGTCATGGGCTACCAATGCTAACATTGCTCTTGTTGTATGATGTATCCCAATTAGCAATTGGTGCAAAAGTTTGACCACTTTGGATTATTGCTTTCAATCGTGCCATCACTCATATATATATATATATATATATATAACTTCATTATCATCAAAATTTCAGTTTTCCTTCCTTAAAATTGTTTTCATTTTCTCTTGTGCTTCTTAATGCCAATCTTTAAGTCTCAAAATTGTTTTCATTTTCTTCTGTGTTTCTTAATGCCAATCTCTAAGTTGCAGTGCATCTTCATAACAATTTAGCTTAGCTAGAAATTCATAAATAATAAAAAATTAAGAATATACGTTGTATCTTCTTCATTAGTAATCTTTTAATAAATTTCAGTAAATTCTTTTACCTTTATTTTTGGTTTTGGAGTTGATTTAGGATGTGGACTTATACTTGGGCTTGATAAATAATTTCTTGAAAGCCATTGTCTTGGACGTGGACTTTTTATGCTTCAAAAACTACTTGAAGGCCATTGTCCTGGCTTGGTGACCAGGTGTGACCGTGTCATTGACAAACACTTCACGGAAATGAGAATGTTGACTCGTGATGAGACCCCCTTTCTCTTAGTTATGCAACCAAGAGCCATTACCATGTCTTGGTGACTAGATAATTGTAATGTCATACCGCTACATGTTCATGATCATGATAGGTCGGCTCGTGATGAAACCTCTTATCCAGCAATTAATCCCTTAAGTATTTTACTTTATTTTTTGGGTCCCTTTTTCTTATTGAGAAGTGTTTCACTACTTTCTCGAGAATCCTTGGGTGAAGCATCTCAAAGGTTCATAATTGGCTTTTAACGCTTGCCAACTACTTTTACCCTTTAGGCCTTTAGCCCCTTCTTCCCGTGAGGCAAGGTACAAACCCTCCTTGGTTCAATTCATTCCAATGCCCAAAAGATGGGGAGGTGGAAGGAATAATGATGGAAAGTGGTAAGTATGTTGGAAACGGACGATGAATCTTCAAGGAATGACCCAGTAGCAAACTATCCTAAGGGGAACCAACTTACTAAGGCACCATGTCAACCTCCCAGGTTTAATCAAGGCAAAGAGCATAAATTCCATGCAAATGTTTTGAAATCAAGAAATATTCAATAAAAAATATTCAAGTGCTTCAAATATCAAAGTAATACATACCATGATACATGGACTCATTACCTCATGTAGCAAGACCCATTGCCCCTTCAATACCAAGCCGGTGTGATGGACGTTTTTGCTAATGATATATGGATTGCAATGCAGAAAAGAGGGGCCCTCCAGGGCTATGCTTAGGTCATCTGACTCTCGACACTCCATGTCTGGAACCAGTGGGCCTCAAGACATGATCTCCTTAGTTATCCCTAGGCCCAAAAGACTTTCCTAGGAGAGGCAAAACACCACTTTTGGAAGCTTGACGTCACCTAGGGCTAGGGTTTGGTGGTGATGGAGGTGTTTCTCATTGACACATGGTACATTTTGACGGATTGAGGCTTTGAACCAAGGCTTGGATGAATGAATTGTGGCCTTTGGAGACCTAGCCATGCATCCCTAACTCCAACGATTTGATCCAAGTGTCAAAATGTCTTCCTAAAGGAGTGATGTCATCTTATTTTAGGGTTTCTAATGTGCAAAAAGTGTAAATTAAATAAATTGTTATTTGGTTTAAGGGGTAAGATAAGGGTTGTTGACCCATTATCTTATGTTTTACCCTAATTAAGTGGACAAACTATGTTTTAAACATTTTGTATAAATAGAGGTCATGTGAATCTCATTTGATAACATAACTCTCCCTCTTGTGAGAGGATATTGGCTCCGATTTGCGCCATTCTTAGGAAATTATCTTCATCTCTTTTTGTTACATTCTCTTGATATGGATTATCTTTGCTATTGGTGGAAGAAGTGATTTGTTACATGTCTTGGAGTGCTTTTCTTGCTTTATGGTGGATATTTCTTGGTTAAAGAAGGAGTTTTTCTTGTTTATGTTTGCACTAGGTAAGGAATCCATTTTGTTGCTTCTTTCTTGATTACAAGTCCAATTTTCTAAAATTCTTGGGGAGTATAAGTAAATACAACCCCACCAAGGCCATCACCTTGTCTTGAAATAAGTTGTTGCACAAATGAATACTAGGAGGAGTAAAAGGGTTTACACCCTCCTAGGGTTTTCCTTGGCTAGTTTTGCTTAATTTGGGGAGTAAAAGGGCTTACAACCCCAGGGAGGTAGCACAACTAGTTCTTTCTCTTTTAAAGATTCCATAGCCCAATAGTTAAAGGAACTCATCTCTTGCATTGGATAAATAAATCATTGCATTGGGATACGTAAAACTACGAGATATTGGAATTGTTCAAGTTAGAATTTCTTCTACATGTTATAAGCATTCTTGTGCCCTAAGGGAGTCCTCTTTTAGCCAACCATTTTGCTGCTGTAATAAGTTTAATGCTACAGCCATTAGGGCTGCAGAAAACCAAAAACACTTTCTTGAATAACTCACAATTCAACCATCATAAGTTGCTAATAATTTACCCCTACAATCTACTAGGCCTAGTGCATCTTTTGGGTGGATTACTTGTGATTTTTGGTTGTTGTTTTCTTTGTTGTAACAAATTCTTTGCTACAGCCGTAAGGCTGCAAAATTATCTCTGCAGTACTATCTATAACAACCTTACATTGACGCTAAAGTCTTATGATTTTACACTTGAGTTGTATTAGTGTTTTGCTAACTTATTTCTTGCATCATTTGATAGGCTTTTAGCATATTTATTTGCAACTATTACAATATTTTTTTTGTTGATATACATCATTGTTTACTGCTACAATTAGGGATAGCAATTTTAACTTGCTTTTCCACCTAACATTATATGCATATACTTAGCTTGTTCTTGTGTCTTGGGTAGGTACATCACAATTTACAGGTACTATTATTTCTTTGAAATCTTTGGCTACCACCAAGACCTATCATCAAGCCCTTCCATACTTATCTTGACCTATAGGGGCTACACTTCCATCATACCACTTTTCGTCTCATTTCCCCCTAGGGTCATTGGGATTCCCCCCTTGAGGTGATTCTTTCATCTCTAATGTGATGTGAATACCTACCTAAGATGACAATGGGTAGGTGTTCTCTAAGTTGTCTCCATTTGGTGGTTGGGTCGGGCTTTTCCCAACCTACAACCTGTGAGATAATAGTATGAAAAAATCCCCTAGGGCATGGTGTTGGAGCCGCCTTTGTTTTTTAGCCTTTTTTAATTTTTATATCTTAATGCTTGAAATCGAAAGCTGGTTTTGGTTTTTTCCTTTATTTTCCCCAAAATCTCAGAACTATCATCATGCAAGCAGTGACAGTTGTCATACTCTTAAGGCATGATTTATTTTTTTTAATCGTTTAAACTAAACTCTCTTTTTTACCTTGGGATGTCGCATGTCGGAAGTTATAGATCACATAGTTTACAAGTCCCAAGGGGAAAAACGGTGAAATAGTTTTAAAAAGTTTACCCAGATCAGTACCGAGAGTAAAGATACTCTAAACCATAGTTAAGCATCATCATGATTTCGTGTCTTAGTGTTTTCTAGCTCCAAATGTCTTACCGACATAACCCCGACAGTTGAAACCACGAGTTTCTTGTTTTAGTAACCCAGGTTAATGTTAAAGGTAAAAAGCTTAACCATGGCTAAGCTCTGTCGGGAATTCGCAACTCTGCATGTTTTCCCTCAAAATCTATACCTTCAAAGCACCGAGTCGTGAAGTCGCGATAAAAATAGAAACATAATTAATTAAACACTTAATCCAGTTTTATCCTCCAATTTAATTAGATCATAGCATCGCAATCTCGCGATTTCGCAACTCGACATATGAGCCTCCTGGAAGCTATACCTTTGAAGCCCTAAATCGTGAAGTCACGATATAAATAAAAATGTAATTAATTAAACACTTGATCTGGGTTACGTTTTTTATTGACCAAAGCTAATTATCCCAATCTCGGGTTCTAGAGGTTTAAAGGGTTAAAGTGAAAACTCCCGATGAGGCAAATGCCGAAAGATAAATTAACATTTTAGAAGGCCTGATTAATTTAGCTAAGCCATCATTTCCAGTGTTTTAATACGAAAATTAATATGCACAGTCTACGAGGCAATT
>CBVK0100964503.1:0-10263 GCA_900067695.1 Picea abies | reverse complement strand
CTCTTCCGATCTCACCTTGTTAATGGTTTATATCAATGACTGGTAATCAAGTGGTTTCTACCATGTTCGACATCAAATCATATATTCACGTGGCTAGATTCGTACCACATCATGATTGGGACGAAGACCCTGGGTTGGGCATTCACTTTGTTTTATGCTTTGTCCAGACTGGGATGGAGATCATTTGAGCATGTTGATATATATATATATATATATATTGTCACATATATATATATATTGTCACATAGATCCACATTGTATTCATTTGTGGATATGTTTTATCATCTCATAGCTCCACTATGTATTTTTGTGTTTACGATCGGTTCATGTCATGGAGTTATGGATCCACATTGTATCTCTAGTGGCCATATCCTTAGTTAGTATTCTTGTGGATCTGCAGTGTATTTGTCAGCAGTTGTGCTTTGAGTCATCTCATATTTCGAGCATAGGTATGCATGCCTCGGAAATGAAACATATATTAATATTGTTTGATGATTGTCTGCAGCTTCTACCAGGTTCTCCCACTCCAACACCCTTGCATTGAAGAATTTGTAAAGTGTTTTGGCCATCATTTTCTCTTCTGACCTCACACTTAGGGGCCATATGTTACACACCAAAATTGCACACCTAGATATCTCACCCTAAGTGTCGCAATTTTCGCAAAGTGACATATGCACCTTGGTAAGTGTCGCATGCAATGTCGCAAGTTTCATATGCACCTTCCCAAGTGTCACATTCACTTTGTGAGGTGTCGTCACCCCTTGACACCATTAAAAAAAAAACCATGACCCCTAAGTCATATGGGAGGAGGAAAACCATCATTTCTAAGTCAACATGACCCCTAAGTCATATGGGAGGAGGAAAACCATCATTTCTAAGTCAAAACACACTTTTTCCTTGGAATTCTGACCCTTTTTGAGCATTTATGAAGAGTGACACCCCCTTGTCCATACTGAGGGTGCACGCATGGCTCCCCCTCTACCACTATAGGGGAGCGGCATTTCTAGGGTGGTGCCTTGTCTGTCACTGGGGGTGAGCACCATTCTTGTTGAGAGAAAGGGGGGATCTCCCCCACCTTAATCTATGGGCCATCTCCTTCAAATTGGGTTAGTTTTGTTTGACCACCATGCTTGGGTCTCATCCTAGGATCTGATCCAAGCCTCAAGGATCCATATCCTCAATCATATCCCTCATTTTATCATGGTTGTTTTGCCTCTCAAACCTATATATTGAAGGATTTCCAAGGTGAAAGGAGGAAGGATTGGATCATATCAAACCTCTGATCTCAAAGAAGCTTTTAGGTATCAAACCTTTGATCTCAGGGAAGCTTTCAGGTATCAAACCTCTGATATCAGGGAAGCTTTCAGGTATCAAACCTCTTATCTTGGTAGATTCATGCAAGGGATGGATGAGGAGATCTTGAAGAAGTGTTGCATCATAATCCATGGTTTGTAAGTATTCTCTTTGGGTTCTCATTTGAATATACTTGGCCTATTTCCTTCAAGATTGTGTATTCTTTCATGTGCTTTTATATTGTTTCTTCAATCTTTGTAGATGAATTTGTTTGACCTAATCTTGTACAGTAGTGGATAGTCTCTTCTCTTTTCTGCCTATTGTAGGTATCAAGTTGTGCCAGGGAGTTTGGAGATCAAGCTCGGATTGGAAGTAGTGAGGAAAAACTTTGAAACAAGGTGCATCACACCCTTTCTCCCTCTCTCTTTCTGATTGGTTAAATTGAATTCAAAGGGATGTTACTATCCATTTTTAGTGTTTCTGTCTTGGTATAGGGGTCTATAATCCAAGGGATATTTCACATGTCCACAGCGGATATATTTCATAAAAATTGTCACTAGGAGCACCTCATCCATCATTGCAAGCATCAAAAATTCTTTGCATGACAGGTTTTCCATGATTGGCTTGGGTCTCTTGCACTTATTTCTTAGGATTTAGATCACTTATTCCTCTTATGGGATCTCTCTTGCACAACCCAAGTACGTTGTTTATCTTTTGGCTCGTTTTCACATGGTTGATTGTATTCCTACGCCAACTCCCTTTCAGTAAGGATTCAAGCTTTAGGTGACGTGTTCCACACCATTAGTTGATTCCATTTTGTATCCTCATATTGTTGGAATCCTCATCTACTTGAATCATACTCACCCCAAAATTTCATTTGCAGTTGGAATTGTTTCACACTTCATGACAGAGCCACATGAGCTTCATTGGAAGGCTTCCAAATGCATTATGCACTACATATAGAGCACTCACAGGTACAAGATTCACCATACAATAGGCACAAGTTTAGATTTGATTAGATAAAAAGACTATGATTGGGATGGAAATCTTGATGATCACAAGTCTACATCTGGCTACAGTGTTCACCTTGGTTCCAATCCCATTTGTTGGCAGAGCAAGAAGTATCATTCCATTATTCTTTCTACAATTGAGGTTGAGTATCGAGGGGATATTTATGTCGCCATTGAGACTATTTAGCTTCAGAACATCCTCATTGAACTTGGAATCATTTTCAAAATCCATCATTCATCTCCTATGACAACCAGAGAGCCATTGAGATCTCGAAGAACCTAGTTCATCATCAATGGACCAAACAAATCGAGATCCACATGCATTTTCTCAGGGAGATGATTCGAGAGTAGGTCATTGATTTGCGTTGTTGTCCTATAGTAGAGAAGATTGTAGATGTCTTCACCAAACCCTTCACTAATAGAAAGTATGTCCATCTTCGGTCTCTCTTTGGGGTGTGGGAAATTTCTTCTTGAGGGTCACTTACCCCTTCTTGCTCCATCCTCTCATGGGGGGGAGTTTTTTCCCACTGGGTTTTTTCCTTCCTTTTTTGTTTGAGGGGATATTTTGTACATGGGTACCTCATCAATCAGGCCTTGTAGCTGAAACCCGTGTTTTCATATTTTTTTACATTTCCAACTAAGTTTCACTTAAGGGGGGGTGTTAGTGTGAATGGGATTCTTTAGATATCTAGTTCTTTCTTAGCTAGTGCTCCTCCTTAGCTCTCTTCACACTCGGTTAAGTTTGCTTAGGGAATTTGTTACTTTATCCCATATTGGTTGTGATTTTAGTCTCTTGGGTGGTAAATCCTATATATACTCACCCATCGCTCTCATATGGACATCTTGTTTTCATTGCATGTTTTTCATTTCCTTGAGTAGAATACAGTTTATTCTTGCTCATTTCTTATTTTTAGATTTTCTTTCCTTCACTCATTTGCATTCTTGGGTGGATTTTTAGCCAAATATAAACATAAATTATATCCCTGAGCTTATGCCACTATACACATATAATACTCTATCAATCACACTAAATTCTACTTTTCAGTTGGGTGTTATACTCTGCACATACTCCCTTCCTTCTTAAACATAATGTGATCATACTCCAATTTACACAAGTCTAGTTTATGTGTCAAAGCATGAAAAAGGAACTCTTGTGTTTTATGTTAAGCGTTCATACCATTATGAAGAAAATACCATTATTTTTAAAACCACACCAAGCAACCAAAAGACAAAAAATCACACAAATTAACAAATCTAAGCCAATACCCAATCATGGTATTGATAGCATGGGGCTCTTCACACCAACAAGCTAGTCTCCTTCATAGTATGTAGCCTTGAAATGTGTCGGTATCGATCATCATAGATCCTGTGTCAGTATCCAATTATACTTGTGTGGATCTAATTTGGATCAACATTAATTGATAAGTACTAAACCAAATGTATCAATTCATGTCAAGGTTACAAATGAACCAAATACTTTGGGATAAGGAAAAACAATTAATCACTTTCTCTTTTCTAATACATGAATTCAAGATAGTTAGGTCACAATGCATATATAGGTAAAAATCATGAAAGAAAAAACGGTTTTAGTTGAAAAATATATGGACCTAAAAAGGGATTATTTATACTTTATGTTGCACCACCACCGACCTCTCCACATCTGATCTCTTCATCAATGTCTTCTTCTGTAGGTTTGGATATCAAAGATATTTTTTAATATGATGGAATGATAAATTTATGCCCAATAACAATGTGATAAATAAGTTATGTTAGAAGGATAAGTTACTAAAAATAGAAAACAAAAAATTTTGGGCATCAATTGCCAAAATTTTGCTTTGAAAATGGAGCACTTCTAAACTAATTATGATATGCAAGTAGAATAGAACACCTAACACTCCTTTACATAAAAATGTGTTTGTGCATGCATCATTCTTTGGATGAGTTAGCCAAAAAATAATCCAAGTACAAACTCTATTGTGACTAGAAGTTCTTATGTTCTAGAAACCCCTAAGTTTGTGCTTGTTTCAAAAACCTTTGAGTTTGTACTTGAATCATTCTATGATCGACTCATCCAAAGAATGATGCAAGTGCAAACACATTTATAAATAAATGTGTGGTAGGACTTCTAGATTTTGTTTGTGTTTCATAATCACTCTAGAATTTCCCTACTGAATGTAGAATTTTGACTTGGCCAAGTCAATAATATAGGGGCATTTTGACAGGTTCATTCTTTAATACAAAATTGTCTTTCTAGGTCTACTCATTTTTTTTAAGATTAAATGAATGGATCGATGTTTTTAATGAGATTGGTGTCTTACGTATTATGTATTCATAAATGCACATAGTAAAATGAATAAAAGTGGTGACATAAGTAATTTAAATGCACTTGACATTGGAATTTTGCAGAAAATAAAAATAGACGACAAATGCAATGAAGAGTTCTTTCACAAATACCCAATGTGTGTGTGTGTGTGTGTGTGTGTGTGTGTCTATATATATATATATTCCCTATGTTTTTTTCTATGCAATCTGCATCTATGGAATTTCTATGTTTTTCCCTTTGTATTCATGTACCAATGCTCTGGTATAGTGTTGTTTGTGGTCATGAATTCAAGGAAGATAATGGTAACAATTATTGGTTATAATAGCTTGACAATGTTGATGATAGCTTGAAAATGTTGATGATTCATTAACAATTTCAAGCTACTACAACCATTAAATGTCACCATTAATGGGCTTGAACTCAAGATTGTTGGAAACGTTGCTTTGTGTTGTTGGCAATGATTTCCTTGTGGCATAGGGGTTGCATTGAAAAATGTAGTCCCTAACATTGATACATCAATGTTACAAATGTTATTGATTACATAGAATCAATATATTGATGTTAGGGACATCCTTTCAATTGCACTAGCATTGGTATATTGACATTTCTTACATCATTACTATTTCAACAATGTCAAAATCCTAGTGCCATTCAATGTAGAGTATGGCTTTCCTGTCAATTTAACAACCCTTAATAATGTCTATTTAATGATGTTTCAAGGAATGATAGTTGGAAAACACATGTCATTATATTGACATTCATAAATGTCAATTTACTGATGTTATTAACTTGTGACATTGATTTGTGGCGTTTACAAAATGATGTCAAATTCAAACTAAATTAAAGTAGGATGTTTTTCTTGAATGGCCTGGTTTTGACATGTAAATGTCGAAACAACATCATTTTTTCACCCTAACTGTGGTAGTGAGGGGAATTATCATGCACACACAAACACACACACACACATGTGAGTTGAACTTAAAAATAAAAAGAGAGAAAATCAAGGGAAATTTTAGTGAATAATATGCATATACAATAATTAGAAAATAGGGTGGTCGTGAGAGAACCCATTATTTGTAGATGATTGATATGCTAATGGAATTCCATGGAGAATTGGTGGAGGTATAACTTTTCTAGAGACCTAATTAAGCACTTGTTTTTATTGTGATGGGGATTCCACATTTACTCTACTAAGAGTTATAAAAAAAAATTAGCAAAGGAGGTTGTTCCCTTCACATACTGCTATCATACACTCCTTCATATCATCCTCTACAACACGAGGTTCTAGGGAAATGAAATTACCTTTTAGATATGGCGGGGTGGAAATACGATAGGTTGATCATGGATGGAAAGGGGGGACTTGGAGATAAACCTTGGAGCAAGATGAGCTACTTTGGCCTCTAATTAAGAGGTAATTTTCTTTTGAACTTAAGCTACTTTGGCCTCTAATTAAGAGGTAATTTTCTTTTGAACTTACCAAAAAATTTATATTTTTTTCCTAGCATGTACACAAAATTCTAAATAAGTTTTTAATTCCAAATTTGCAATATTTGTCTTCTTAATAATGAAGGAATAAAATCCTTGATTATAGGCAATGATTAAGCATGTTAGGGGTAGTTTTATTCATAGTAGAAATCTCAAGTCTCGATAGGTGCATGCATATTTTTCAATTTGAATCTTCATGGGTGTTGATGTCCTCGCACCTTGTAGTGGACGTGGAAGTGAGCATCTTGTCGGTTCCATTAAGGTAGGGCACAAGCAGCTCGCTACTGTGGAGTCTTAACACAGGAGTAGATATTGTAGTTTCATATGTGTTGAAATTTTAGGATTTTTTTGGAATAAGGGTGTTGTTTCTCATTTTTCCTCTATAGTATTGTTGTAGATATATAAGGACCTTGAATAGGATTCTTAAATTATAAACTATATCTCCCATTTCATGATTAAACCTAAATTGAATACTTTCATTAATGTGATTTTTTAGAAGTATTACTTTAGACTGAGAAATGAGATAAAAGCTACATTCTTGTATACTTGTAAATGGAAAATATTTCCTTGAGTATGATTGTAATAGGAATGTAAATGAAATACATCCATAAACAAAGTGATTGAAAGTAGTCCTTCACTTGTTTTATTACATTGCATGCCAAATGTTTGAAGAGATCCATGAATTAGAACATAGTGTTCATAAGGAATGAATAGCATTGATCTTATAGCTAAAAGGTCTTGGATTTGTAATATCCGCATGTATTAATGAATGGGAACTGAGTTCTTAAACCAAATGTGAATGCAAAATTCAGTTTGATGATTTAGTAATGCATGTAGATGTAATGTAAGAGATGTCTACTAATTTTAGTACTCCACATAGAGAGGTGAATGATGCCAATTACTCTTATTAGTACTTAGCTCAGTCTTGTGGTTATCATTGTTGATTCATAAGTAGAGTCAATTATGTTTTTATGTTGATTATGGATCTCATTAGTTAACTTTAGGTGTATGAAATTACCTTCTAGTATTTGTGATAACTAGTTTATAGCAATGGTGCCTATTTCACAACTATTTATATTAGTAATCATTTCAGATTGTAAATCAACTCTTGTAAGAAATAAACTAACAAGTTGGGAGATGAAACCTTGCAATACCTATATGGTGAAGTTTTGTTAAAGCAATCTAGTTAAGGATATTTCGGTTCATGAATATGCTAAATGGAATGTGATCTACATGTAGAATGTCTCTTTATATATTGATTTCTTTATGGCGAAAAAATATTGATGAGATGTATACTTGTGACTTGTATGGGCAAGTTATGTATATGTTATTAATTCATTTGGAATTCATCTGTGAGGATCAATGATCATTGTAAAGGATTGTGTCATATGTTATTGAAGTCTTGCAAGAAATCATTAGTACAAGAGTTGTGATGTTGACTTCTAGACGTATTTAGTTGTTAATTATTATATGTTCTCTTACACTTCCTTGTGAATATGTTTGAAGAGAGAAACCCTCACAGATCATTGTAAAGGCTTGTGTCATATGTTATTGAAGTCTTGCAAGAAATGATTAGTACAAGAGTCGTGATGTTGACTTATAGACGTATTTAGTTGTTAAGTATTATATGTTCTCTTACACTTCCTTGTGAATATGTTTGAAGAGAGAAACCCTCACAGATCATTGTAAAGGCTTGTGTCATATGTTATTGAAGTCTTGCAAGAAATGATTAGTACAAGAGTTGTGATGTTGACTTCTAGACGTATTTAGTTGTTAAGTATTATATGTTCTCTTACACTTCCTTGTGAATATGTTTGAAGAGAGAAACATGATGTATGTGCAATGTTTAGGTAATTATCATGTGCTATATTTTAATAATGGAATGAATGTAGGATGTAGAAAATAACTTATATTTGACATTAATAATAAAAGGAGGACAAAAAAGAGAATGGTCCCTTTTTAGTAAGCCTGCCTCTTAATGATGTAAATTTATGCATTTAGTAACGTGGCATCATAGAAGTGTTACATATGGTATCATAGTAAGGTTACAATGTGAGGGCCTAATGCACCCACATGCTTGTTAATAATATCATTGGAGTGTGTTGAATTAATGAGTGCTATTATTTTTGTTAATAATATCATTGAAGTGTGTTGAATTAATGAGTGTTATTATTTGTATGAATTATGCATCATGACCAACAAGATATAAACTATGGCCCCATTAGGGTATAAATTCTTAATAAAGTATTTCATCACACCTAAAACTTATTGCCATAGCAAGTCCATAGATCTAGTTTAAGAAGTGGAGCTTTTTCTATTGTGTCATAAGGATCTGGAATAGATCCCTATATAGTTTTTCATTTGCCTGAGTACTTTTGAGTAGAAAAATAGAAACCATGGACTTGTAGTGCCCACCATTGGAGGAAATTTGGTCAAAAATGAAGTCCTTTATGCCACATCACAATGCCATGTAAGTTAGGTTAATCTATAATTATGATGTGAGGGTTAAAGATGATATCAAGAATTTTATATTCTTTTGCACACACAATAAGTGATAATAAATATCATACAATAAATTATGTACTATTAATATATAATAATAATGGAAGTATAATGAATAATATATTATTAAATTTAATATATAATGAAAGTACAATATAATATATAAATATATTATACTATAATAATATTATACTATATAATTGGTCAATTGGGTCTAGCCCAGGCACTTGTGAGGAGTGTTATCCTCCCTACCCAAGGTCAATTCCCACAAGTGACATGTTTATATCTTAATGAGTATATTGTTGTAATGGTCTTGAGCCCTATGTTGAAGAAGCCTCGAGCTTATGCAAAATCCGGTTTACCCAAAGTACCATTCTTGAAATGAGGGGAAGTGTCAAACGTGTGTTCCCTAGGATGTGTATTTCAAAGGGAAAAAAACAATAATAATAAAATCAAATCAAATCAAAAAATAAAATAATAATATTAATGGAAGTACAATAAGTAAATGATAAAATATATATTGGAAGTAGTAATAATATAAATTATTTAATATTTAGTATTTCAAAGATATTTATCACATTTTGAGATCATCACACCAAGATCTTAGAGAATGTGAGATGGATATATGGTTAAATATTGTCAAGTAGAAACAAGACACATAATCATTCTTGAATTTTATATGTCCAACTCAACAATTATAGTTGACCAAATTCTTTGAAAATTTATTGGTTATTGAATTTCCAATTCAACAAGAACAATTTTTCTTATTTGGCCCATTTTGGCCCGAGATTTCCTCTAATATTTAGGGGCATGTCCTATTTTGGTCGTTTAAGGTCTTGAAACTTTCAAAGCCTATTTGGCATTAAACCATTGTTTTTTGCATTAAAACATTGATGAAAAAATCTCTAACCCTTACATGTTATTCTACTTGTCAAGATATTTCTAATAGTGCAAGGAACACCTCAATCATAGTTTGTATAAGGATGTTATGTCTTCTACAATTTTATTTCCTAGTATATATTGGATTTATGTAGAATGATTTTATGTACGTATAATTTCAAAAACGTTGTTACCTTAAAATCAAGGATGATGAATGAGATTGACCCCATGTTTGTATAGCCATTAGCAAGGCTAATGACAGTGACTCAATCCTTTCTATGGCCACAACATCATTGAAGTGCATTATGGATGATAAGTGAAATTATGAAAGATGAGCTTATGGGAACTAGTGGTATATCTTGCTTGGTTTAAGACAAAGTTGGTCATTTATTTAGACATCAGTGGTCCTTGAAGATAACAATTTGTTTTTATATGTGAAAGACCAACCTTTAGGGACACAATGTATATATTAAATAACTTATGATTAGACATGGAGGTAGAAGGGAGAAATGAAGATCCATTATGTCGCTATATATGACAAGATGGAAGACGTGTTGACCAAGCCTCTGTCGAGAGTGAAGTTTGTGTACTTCGGGGATAAGCTTGGTGTGGTCCAAAAGGAATTCCCTAGTAAGAGGAAGTGATGAGTTACATATGTGATTCTAGGGCAGCAGTAGCAGTGGGTAGTTGTTCACAGAACGTTACTGACTGTGGCACCAATTAGCTCACACAAAATCTGGCATCTAGTTCATACAAAACTAGTAACTCACC
>CBVK0100964502.1:0-10264 GCA_900067695.1 Picea abies | reverse complement strand
TTATTGCTTATTATTGGATAATAATTCTACATTGATATAACACTTGGATTATTTGGAGAAAAGAGATTATAATTACGCTATTACTGATTCATCCCCCCTCTTAGTAATCCAACAATTAATACATATATAAATTATGTTCTAGCAAGCCCTTGAATGAGCATGTTATTCGTTATTGTTGGATATATCACAAAGATTAGGCCACTACATTGGTGGGCATGTTAGCCTCTTGTATCCCATTAGATTTAGTGGGAACTTCTTGTCTAGTACATAAAAGAAAATGTGTTTTAATTATGGTGTGGTTGATTATTTTTAAGTATGTCATAAATATTACTATGTTTTCTTAGTAGATGTATTTACTTTCTGATCAAATTTATTGAGAACTGATTATCTAATTAAAAAAACCATCTTAATTGTAATAAACTTTTATAGATCTATTTGTACCTCTACCTTGAATTCATAGTTAAAATGACAAAAAAATTGCTTTTTTTAAGAGTTCAATTTTGTAATAGGATAGGAACAATATCCTATTAAATATTGTTATGGAGATTTCCACATAAAAATGAAAGAGGTGTAGGCACTCAAACATTGCTAGAATACAATATGTATTAGTTTAGCAACATTCCTAATTCTAACAATATGGAATAGTTAAGGAACATTCCTAAAATCAAATATATATAGACATTGAGTGTTGAAATTTGTAGTTCACCTTTTAATCTTAAACACAAAATTATCACTATAAAATATCTTCACTACCCTTCAATATATGTCTATACAAATTTATAGAGTGTACTTGTAATGGAGATAATAATGGATTAAAAAAGTTTAAAACAAGAAAAATAAGTAGGTACATCATTGAAGTTTGCAACTAAGATATTGATGCATTGACCCAATAAGTTGGAACTTTGTGTTTGCTCAACTCATTGACTCTATAGGTTGGAACTTTATGTTTGCTCAAGTCAAGAAATGAAACATTGGAATTTTGATTCTTAAAAAAATTAGAAAATAAATAACATTTTCTCATTTTTAATTCATTTCTCATATTAATATTTTTTATATTATAATATTTAACTTATGAAAACCACAATGAACTAAATAATTTTATTTTCAAATTATTTAATAATAAATACATGAAAAGTTGGTCCTAACTTATGTTAAGACATGTTAACACATTTATATTATAATGTTTTTAATCTCACTCACTCTCTCCTCAAAGAAAAAAAAAAATACACACATCATTCTACTTTAATATTTTTTAATCTCACTCTCCACTCCAAGACAATAAATACATATCATGACCTTCTTTGTTATCTCGAATAAGCAATCTTCGTAATTATTTATAGGAAGTTTTGACCTCACGTTTATATTTAATATAAATGGTTTTATTATAATTGAATTTTTTATTTTTAATCATTTTTATTTAAATTTTTAGTACAAAGATAAGTAGTTGTTTTTTATAATTTATTTAATAAAGATGTGCATTCTCTTTATGTTCAACATACAATTAAAATGTAATATTTAAAAAATATCAACTAATTTAAATGTATTTAAATTTCAAATTTATCATACATTGAAAAATATAGATTTAATTCCTTTTATCCTATAATAAATTTGAAATTAAAATACATCCCCACTGATAAATATTCTATATTCATTTACCCCGTTAAAATAATTAAGATAAAAAACATAAATAAAAAAATAAAAATATGATGTACTCATTTGATTCCATCATAATCAAAGTTGGTGAGAATAAAGTGTAATCTATTAAGTCGACGGTTCTCTACGAAGGAAACTGTAAAAGCAAATACCTTGTTTATTGAAGAAGGAACATTTGGCATCTGATTAAACTTTTTTTATATTAAGTAAAATTCTCTTTTACTTGAGAATTATGAATTTTATATTGTATTTATATAATTTTTGAATTTATTATTTAATATTTTCTTAAAATTTAAAATTTATTTATTTATATTATTATTTTTTAATTATAATAAAAATATATATTATATTTAATATTTTAAAATATATATTTAAATTATAAATGTGGAATAGGAATTTTATTATAAATAATAAAATGGAATATCGAATACACTAGGAAGATTCTTTATATTTCAATGGTTTGTAACATTTTTTTTAATAACATTGGTTAAATTAGTTGTTAAATAATAATGTAACATTTATTACATATTTAAATTAATTTGACTTATAATATTGGAGTCTTAAATATTTCATCAATTTTATTTTAATTAAATTTAAAATAATATTATTTTAAGATTTTCATAAGTTCTATTTTAAGTAGTTGAATTTAATAGTGAGGAATGAGAAGTTTCTTGTTCAATTCTTGGGAAGGTTAATCTAATCCCTTGAGATTGTTATGGGGTACTTTGAGGTAGTTGTTGAACATGTGTGGCTTGCATTGCACTTCACATAGTCACATAAGTGATTCAAGGTCAACCACCCTCTTGTCATCCTTAAGACCATACACTCACCATTATGATAACATTTTTTTATTTATTTTTACAAGGGGAGGATATATGTGTTGGGGCCAAGGGTCATCATGGAACCCGATTGAAAATCAAAAGATCAAATTTACATGAGGAATAAGTCATGCCACCAACAATGAAGTGGAGATTCTCAATCCGTATGAAGGAGTGAAATTACTAGGGGATATCTTGAGAGGATATACCACTATATAGGAGAGTCATCCATTATTATTCAAACTTTGAAGTAGGTTTAGCTCCTACCCTTCCCACTCTAGCACACATCTTTGAAAAGATGGTTCTCCTTCTAAAAGTCTCCAAGGAAGTTTCTTCTTTCAAGTTAAGAGATGCTTTAACTCCAAAGCTAATGAAATGGCTAATAAAGGAAAATTAAAGGAAAAATCAAACTTGACAAACCAATGTGGGTGTGGTTAGCAAATTGAAAAAATGTTTCATTATTTCCTCATCCATGAAATTATTGTTCATTATTGTGGGAGCACTATTACATTTGGGGTCAAAAAATGTTATTTTGATGACGTGAAGCCAATGAAATGTCAAAACCATCTAATTCCAAAGATCATCTTTTTTTTAAGTAGAATTTAATGTCATTAAAGTTATGTAGATATATCGACATTTTATATGTTGTTATATTGACATATTAAATGTCATTAGTCCATTGTTAAACTTTCCACCCAAATTGTGTTTATCTCATAGAAACATAGGTAAATCGATACATCTGTAATCTCACCATGTTAACATTATGCCATGTTAGCCAATGCTAGGTCAATAATGCCATGATAGCTTTGCAACATCAACACTAACCAATATGTTAGCATAACCATATGTCATTTTTTCTATGATGGCACTAGCCACATATCATTTTACCATGTATGAAATCAACATTTTAAAGTGATTTGGAAATCAATATATTTGCTATGGAATCAAGGTTTTGAGGCCTAGAAACATAGATAAATCTACGTTTTAGGAGAATGCCCATGTAGACCATATTGAAGAGTTTTGCCATTGATATAGATTTCAATCTCAACAATGGTGATGAATCATGATACTACATTTCCCTTTGCGTTGCAAGATGACAAGCTCATAGTTCACTATGAAGATTGTCTCACAAATGTGACATGCATTTTTAGCCAATACTTTATAGTGAACTATGAGCTTTCCATCTTTCAACCCAAGGAAAAAGTAATACCATGAATCATCATTGTTGTTCAACTTGAACTTGATATAATTAATGGAAACAATCGTTTGAATTGCCACTATAGATCATTTTGAATTTGAATTCCCCTATGCTTTTCAATTTTTTCAATTGATAAATGTAAGATGAAACATATAAATAGGTCGATAGATATATGCATATTTATAAATGATTGATTTTATACATTTAAATAAAACATTTATTTTAATCCATTAGATTGGATGGGAAAAAATAAAGTCATCCATGGTTAATATTCAAGATTAAAATATTAAAACATCTTGGTGTGAACATGCAAGGCATATAAGGGCTTCAATCATGTAAAACAAAATCATTTCATTGATCGTAGGTGTCTAGTTAAAGGAGGTTGGGTTCTTATCTTGCATATTGCCATGAATGTTGGGTGGTTATGTCCTTGTTCCCAATTTCCTATTGGGAATGGAGCTTTGTTCAAGATGGGGATGGTCATATCAAGCAATAGAGATATGGAGGTAGCCTCTTCAAATAGATTACCATGATACATAGTCATATACATAGATTACCATGATACATAGTCATATACATAGTGAAAGAAATCAAATTATAATGTAAACACTTTTATATGTTATATCATTATCATGAGTCTTAGAATGATCTCTTTTTACTCATCTTTTAATTAATGAGTAAATTATGATTTCGAAACATTTCATTGTGTACTTAACCTATTGTGAATTTATCAATTACATAGCGATTTAAATTATCAATTATATAGCCATTTTAGAATGATCTCTTTTTACTCATCTTTTAATTAATGAGTAAATTATGATTTCGAAACATTTCATTGTGTACTTAACCTATTGTGAATTTATCAATTACATAGCTTAGAATGATCTCTTTTTACTCATCTTTTAATTAATGAGTAAATTATGATTTCGAAACATTTCATTGTGTACTTAACCTATTGTGAATTTATCAATTACATAGCAATTTAAATTATCAATTATATAGCCATTTCCAATTATTTAGTTATTACTTTTGAATTAATGTGTTTTGCCATATTTGTTTTTATCAATTATATAGCCATTTCCAATTATTTAGTTATTACTTTTGAATTTATGTGTTTTGCCATATTTGTTTTTAGGAATTGTGATGGAATATGTGTGATGGATGTGTTATTTGATCTAAATGTGTTTAAACAATGGTTAGAAATCTCATTAAAACAACACTCAACTTAATTAGTATAGGCTACAAAATTCTTTTGAATTCCACAACTCGAGAAATAAAGAGTAACAGTTTGTCAAACTCCATATCACAACATAACAACACTTAGCAAATTGTTAAGGGCAATCGATTCATAGAGGTAGCTAAGAAGGATAATGGAGTTCAAGAATCTGTTACTCAACAACCACCTTACACTTCTTGTAACCACCAAGAGACATTATGTGGTTCTTTTGAAGAAGTATAGTTCAAGGGAGACTGGGAAGCCATTAGGATTTGTTTCAAAGAATCATAGAACTCCCCAAAATTTGTAGGTATCTTATCAACTTGATTTAGGTTAACTTTGTTTAGCATATTAGACATAAGCTATAGAGTAATATTGTAATTCTGGTCTTTAATTAATGAATCAACTATTACAGTGGATTTGAGATAGGATTTTGATTTAGGGATTCATCACCTCTCTTTAAGTAAGGGCCCACTTATGGACATGGTTTCTTTTGTTGTTTACTCTCAACAACACCTATTTTCTTTCTAGTTTTGTTATGATTTTGATTTCCAGCAATGTTTAATTTCATAAAATATTGTTAAATGGGTGGTTAGGGTTTTTTTGTTATTTGCTTTGAATGGTTTCTTTAGCCAATGTGCAATGAACAATTGTGTTAGTTCTTGATTCTAAGGAGTACATAGTTTCCTTAAATAACTTGCATAATAGACCACACACCATTTAATAGTAGCTAAATTAACACACCTCAATATATAGGAAACTTGTAGTTTCATATAAAGTGCATAACACCTAGAAACTAACATGCCATGTTGATAAATTAAAGTGAGCTCATAGGATTACAAAATGGTTATATTATTGTACTTCCATGGCCTATCACTTATTGGCGTTGTTTTCAGGGAGGTGCTAAAACTATAGACGCTTAAATTCCCTTGAGTTTAGGGTTTTCATTGTAGAGTAAATGTAAGGCTAAAGGTTGACATTCATCCTTGAGCAATATGCCTCTATGCTTTATCTTACTTTTTGTAATTTAATAGCTTTCCTTAAGTAGAATGCATGCATCATTGTAGGGATAAGTTTAGGACATTTTCTACCTAAAATAGTTAATTTTGGCATGGAACAAGTAACAATGAATAAATAGCCATGGGGTAGTCTCCATAGCTTAAGGGAAAGAAGAAAATTTTGAACCATTAGTTGGAAAACTTGACGTAAAGAAACAGGAGTTCTTTGAAGAGTTAATAAGACAAGCTACTATAAGAGGTCGAAACAAGGCACATAAGTTAATAGATAAAGTTGTTGTAGAGATTGTTGCATAAGTGATTGGGAGTTCTACTAAACCATAAGGACAAACTGAGACATGTCTTCTAATCCTTTTTGGACACATTGGGAGATCTAGTATTTATTCAACACGATCAAATAAAGAGGAGAAGAGTACTTAGTGGTTTTTTAGTTTCGCATTCAAGAAGTAGAGGAGGAAGTAAGGATGAAGGATATTAACCCCTCCATCCTTCATCATTTTCATGGGCTTATTATAGAGGACCCTAATTGTTTCTTATTTGACTTTGAAGTCCCTTGTAGAGCTTATGACTACAAAATTAATGCCCAAAATCTCACACCATTTCCATCCACCTTGGAGGAGGTAGCACTTTGTTGGTTCATGTGATCAGTAAATTGTTCCAATGGAATATCCATCTGGAATGGATCATCATGAGTCTTGATGGAAATTGTATTCGCACCTAGGAGCAAATGAAGGGAACCTTCATGTAACACCCTTATTTTGATCCCCAATGTAGAATTGTATAATTGTAAATATTATGAATGGTTGTGGGCCAATCTATGTAATATGTAAACTTTGGACATTGAAAAATAACTATAAAATGAAACACATCGTCGATTATAGATGGATAAGGACCAAAGTAACGGGGGGGCTATGATTCCACAAGAGAGGGGGCTTAGTAGGGGTTTTGAGGAGTTTTCATATGCCTTCAGTCTTAAACCATCGTCATTAATCATTTTGTCATTTAGCTATTTAACCCTTTGACTTATTAAGCACTCAAATCATTGAATTCATGTAAGAGGTTGAGTAGGAAGTCATCCCACTCAATTATGGAACTAGGGGTTGAGTGTAATCATCCATTGGGGCAAAAGTAAGATTCAAGAAAACATGGGGAAAAGAGGAAATCCAAGGAAATGGGCATGTGAGTTTTTATAGGGAACAAGAAGGGAGGGAAAATAGAGCAGAGTGTTGTAGAAGAGTGGCTAGCCATAGTGGGTATTGAGGATAGCTTGCAGAAGTTGCTAATTGTTGTGAGAATGAGGCTAGTATGTCCGCGAGTGATTTTTCTGTTGAGAAAATTACCTGAGAACAAGAGAGCTTTTTGTGTGAGCACTCTTATTGCAGATGGATTTCCTAGAGCCCCCAGTAGAGATATTCCTGGTCGGTATGTGATGGAGCCCTGAGGGGATGGAGATTGTCTGAGGGATTGTGCTACCGAGAAGGAAATCCCATCCCTTGGGTTGTGCAGGATGATGAGGAAGAGAGATGAGCGGTCTAAATTGTTGTAGGAGTCACATCACTATGTTGTTTTTTATTTTAGAGCTATTACACTGGACTGTAGACACCCATAGGAGCTTGTTTGTTCTTCTGGACTCATAGCCCCAACTTAGGGGTGACTTGTGGTTAAGAGAATTAAAGAAATAGAGTCTATGGTTCGGTGGAACGTCCTTTGTCTACATCCAGTTTGTTGGAGTACATGAACATTTTCCTATTATTTAGGGGGATTGTTATTTATAGGAGGTATATTTTTAGTCAGTGGCTGCCTATATGTAACGCCATGGGAAAATACCATGGGTTTCCAAAACCATGGGCTCATAAACCACCATTAGGTAAACTCTTGTTTTCTAGGAGGATGATCGCTTCATTCCTTGATTTTAGGAGATAATTCATATTTCATGGCTAGAGAGTGCACTTGAGTGAGTATTATTCTCCTAGATGAGTGTGCACTTCTCCTTAAGTATTCAGTTCTATTATTGGCCACAGACTCCAGTTATACATGCATGAGTTCTCACTTGTGCATGGCTAACTCCATTTATGGTTACTTAAGTGATACTAAGAGGGAGTTTATTTTTTCTATTACATGTGCATGCACTAGAATCTCAACCAAGTGTGCATTACTCCTCTCTCTTAGAGAGTCTTATAAATATGTACTCATGACATTCAATTTAATATGAATAATACACTTCATTCAATCTTTTCTCTCATTCTTGCTTCTCTCTCTCTATGTTTCTTTTGCAAGATTTGTGTGAATTTCTCTAGTTAGGTTCTCTGTGCAAGTTTTAGGGTTTCACCAAAACTTCACATGGTATCAGAGCTTGTGAAGAGAAACATTGATTTACTTCACATGGTATTAGAGCTTGTGAAGAGAAATATTGATTTACTTCACATGGTATCATAGTTGTTGGTTGCTATGAACAAGGTGCATAGGTACTTATTTGCAAGATCAGAAGAAAGATTGAAGCAATAAGAAAGAATGAAATTTCGACCCTCAACACTTCTTACGCCACCAAATTATTTCGAGTGGAAGCCAAAGATTCTATTTCTTCTAAGAAATAGAGGCTTATATTGAATAACCATAGCAATAGAAGCAGAGGCTAATTATACCAATGAGAAAAATGATTTTCTCAACAAACAAGATATGGCTTTTAGACTTTTAGAGTAAGATTCAAGAAAACATGGGGAAAAGAGGAAATCCAAGGAAATGGGCATGTGAGTTTTTATTGGAACAAGAAGTGTCGAGCACTCTGATCTCGCACTTCATGCAGAGTGCTTGACACTTCTTGCAATTCCAGCTCTGTTATTCTTGCTTGAAGCTACTGAATGGCTTCAAAAAACTTCCCCACTTGGCTCTCATCTGTCTCTTCTTCCATATATTCCAATCCTGGCATGGAGCGAAGTGCTCGAGTGATTGCTTCTCTAACTCCAATCTGCTCCGTGAGAAGCTGATCTTTCTCTCTCTGGATTTTCTCTCTGTCCTCTTCAAACTTCACTCGGAGGTCGTCTTTCTCTTGCTTCGCAACCCAACTTTGCTCTAGGGTTTCCTCCTTTGCTTGCTTCAAGGTCTCTGTGGCCTGTTATTTTTCCTCCTGCACTAGACGAAGGTGAGCCTCTATCACATCTGCTAATCTGCGTAGTTAGGAAGGCTCATCTCCTACTTATATACCCCCGGATGACAACAGTGCAATAGACATTGCGCGGCTCAAATAGAGAGTCAGTTGTAACCCTTTGAGCTCTGCCTCGATCCTGTCATACATTGTCTCATGTTTGGCTTCGTTTCGCTGCAAAATGTCCTCTGAAGTATCTGATACAACTGCGATGATGAGGTCAATATCATCCACCGTAAGTACAGTTTGTAATTGAGGCTTATTGGCTCATGAATTCTTCCACACTGAGGGTTTGTTTGGAGAAACCTTTCTTTTCTTTGACATCTCGGCCTCTGTAAGGGGATATTTAGGCAGTGTCGCTTCGCCCTGTTCCTGCTTGTCTTCTTCCCCTTCATCCTCTTTTTGATTTACTTCATCATCTCCTCCTCTTCCAGGTGACTCCAATGCAGTTTCCTCCGATGTGTTGTTTATTTCCTGCACCTCTTCCTTCTTTCTCTTCTTGTTGCTGCTGGGTCCATCATATTCTTCTTAGGTGGCCATAGGACTTTCGATGATATCAGGGTTGGAGAGCTTCGTCTTCTCGACTGGTACAAGGAATTCAACCAACCACTCCTTAATTATCTCCTCCATGTTTTCATCATTTAATTTATAGTATGACTGCAACTCCTCCTTGGTTTCTTCCCTACGCGCAGTGATGTAAATGAAGTGTCTGTTTGCGTGAAACTTTGCTATTGGCCTAAACCGATGGAGTGTATTCAAAGTCATTCGAGGGAATGAATCAATGGCTCTCATGAGATGTAGATAGTAAGTGTGGAAGATAGTGTTCGACTGCCACTACTTCACCATATCGATTGAGTACCACAAGGTGGTGAACCTCGTGGCCAATGGTTAGAACGACTCAACTTCAGGGAAGGTATCTCCTTCTGGCATCTCCCGAGCGACAAAGGCAATGAGAATCAACAACCAAATGAAGTGAAACTCATATCCCTAGTCTTGCGCTTCACGCCAATCTTGCTCCAACTGGTTGACGAGGTAGCTCACCCAGTTCATCTTCACCCCTTCGACACACTTTCTTGTGAGGTCGACGATGAACCCCATGACTTGCGTCAGTCTGTTCTTCCTAATGATCTTTCCTGATATTAGCTGACATGCTAGGCACACTACGCCATTTTGAATGGAGGCTACCTTGTAGCCTCGCTTCCCCTTCTCTACATCGCCATA
>CBVK0100964501.1:0-10264 GCA_900067695.1 Picea abies | reverse complement strand
AATATTTTAAATTGTACTTGATACTGATTCACCCCCTCTCAGTATCAACACTTCATTATTTTCTTCAAGTTGTTCTAAAATTTCTCATTGAAGTTGCATAGGAACACGTTTAAATTTAAGAATAACATTTTATTTTGAAATTGATAAAGATGGTTGTCTGAGCATATTTTTATACAATCTCTCAAGCTCTGTTGTCATTGAAAATGGACTGATAAATTGACTCATGAGAAATTCAGTAAACATTGATAAGATTGTAAACTCTTTTACCAATGAGTTTACAATGATCTTTCCTGAGAATACTTTATTTTCATCTATAGAAAATTGCATGTCATCCCAATAGGCAATCAACATATTTGTATAAGTGTCTTTTTAATGAAACCAAGGATTAGCTACCCAAGGAGATGGTAAACCAAATTTCTCAATTTTCTTGAATTTCCTTTTAAACTTGATAGTTGACAGTTGGGCTTCATCAATTTTCTTCACAAGGGATTTTAGCAATTCTCCTTTCTCTATAACATTGGTGACATTTATGAATGCTTCTAATATATCCTTGACTCTATATGATTTTAAATGTTGATCTAACAGAGAATTCATAAATTCAATAGTTTTTTTCAGCTTCTGGAATCTTCTTTTCAATATCAAGTAAAAGATTATTGATATCTAATTGTGCGTTCTTTACAATTATTGTTTCACAATGTTGATGTAATTCTAAATAAATATTGAATTGATCCATTATATGGATAATTTGATCCCAAATCATTTGTCTGGCTTCAACCAGATGTTGTATACCAACTACTTGTTCTAATGCATCATTTAACAATTTGTTCAGACTTTCCTTTTCTTCGAAAAGAGTATTAATACTCTGGGTTTTTTTTTCAACTTAATCTTCAAGATTGTTTATACAAACTTCCTTTTTCTAATCAATTTCTTGATGTTCTGTAGTTATAACTGAGGTTATAACAGGAAACATCGAGTCTGATGAGGGATCATGAGCTTGATATTTTTTATGAATTCTCTACAACTTCCTTGCTAATGAGATAATTAATTTGATTCATACATCCTAAGTTAATCTGAGTATCAAACACATCAGCTAACACATATGTGAATCTATAGTTTTCATTCTCAGAAGAATACTATGAAATTTTCATATTCCTAATTGAGATGGTGTTTATTTGGGTACAATAAGCCTTCTAATTTAAAAATATGAAGTAGGTTTCGAGCACTTACCATTTTTATAAACTAGGCTCCAAAGTAAGCCCTTATTTTCTCAGAGCTTTCTCCCGCTGGCACTCTCAAACTTGATAATAACCTAGTTCATCAACCTCGACATGATTTAATATGTGTGTTTTAATCCCACACATGCGGAAAATTAAATGCGCGTATGTGTAACCTCAAATCAAAATTAAATATATTGTGACATGTAATAAATAAATATACGAAAAACAAATGACTACGTGTCAACATTGTATGCCTTCGAAAAAATTTGAACTTTTAATCTTTGTGTACTTTTTTATCTGAAAACAATTTCGATCGTTCGATCAAACCTCGCCAAAACAGTTGGATTTTCTGGGTTGAGTATAGCACGTTAAAAATTGCTCACCTTCATGTCATGTTTGAATTCTATATAAAGTGTCGATCAATGTTAATGCGCAACCATCAGAACCTTCGGGTGGAAAATGAGGTTATAGCGCTTGTAACTTTACACCTGAAAATGATCTCAATCGTAGATCTATACTAATCTAAGGTCATTTAAGGTCATCAAATTCTTCGGGTAGTGGGATGTTAATTAAATAGACCACAATTTTGGTTTTGAAGAATGATCGTGATCGTTGAATTCACACTACAGGGCACCATTAGATTGAAGTTCATGTTAAATTCATAATTGTAATCAAATATTTTATGCAAATATTAGTTCCAAAAAGATTGATATATGTTAATTAACTACTATCCTTAAATACCGAGTATATATTGTAGCCTTCAAATGTTGAGTATCTCAAAGTATGATATAGACTTTTCTTGACCAAGTATCAACTGAAACTTGATATTTGCAAAAAAAATCCATATCTAAGAATCAAAGAAATACCCTATATAAAGATGAAGTATTTTAAAATGAAAGAAAAATAATAAAAAATACACCATCATATTTCCAATTTATAATGGGGGATATTGTGAATAGAGTTTTCAAGCAGTATATTTACAATTGAAATTGTGAAAAAGATAACGAACTATGTATTTTTCCAAAATAAAATTAACTTTTCTTAAAGTGTTATTCTTATGTTAAAGTTATGTTCTTCTAAATGCAAATTGATCATAGTTATTCACAAACATTCAAATTATTATAGATAGATAGATAGATAGATAGATAATTTTATTTTATTTTATTTATTATTAATATTGATTTAAGTTTTATTTTGATGGTATTTACAATGACATTTTCTGGAGTGATTAATAGATCAAGAAATGTTTAAGGAAACACCTATTTATAGGGTTACCTAGACTTTTACCTTGTAAATTTTTCAAAAACACCTATTTATAGGGTTACCTAGACTTTTACCTTGTAAATTTTTCAATGAGAAGGAATTTTGTCCTTCGATGGTATCAATAATTAAAGGACCCCACCATAAGTTATCAAATTTTCCATGTTTGTCATGTTCTTCTCTCCTCTTATCCCATTTTAAAACTAAATCATCGAGTTGATACATACACTCTTTTGTTCTTCTGTTAAAAAACTATTTCGTTTGTTCTTGATATACTCTATGTTTTTCATTAACCTAATCATGGGTTTCATGTACTTGAATTAACCGATTCATTCTCCTTTGTATATCATTAGGTTCCTCTCTGGCGTCTTAGAGAATTTTCATTACTGGAGTTCGTAGCTGAAATGGAAGTAAAATATCAAGTCCATAAACTAGTTGAAAAGGGGAAGTCTTTGTTGATCTTTTTATACTAATTCTATCATCTCAAAGGGAATATTTCATTTGGGAGTCCCAATTATTTTTATTTGATCCTAATATTTTCTTGATAACTTTCATTGGGTTCTTATTAGTGGAATCTAGAAGGCCATTTCCTTAAGGGTAATAAGTAGTTGAGTGGCCTAACGATACATGGTTATCCACAAAAAATCAATTAAAGTAGTAGAAGAAAATGCCTTAGCATTATCAATGATTGTTTTTTTAGGACATCCAAATATTGAGAAGATATATTCTTCTAAACATTTAATTACTACTTCATCAATTTCTTGTCATACGAGAATAAATTCCACCCATTTTGTGAAATAATTAGTAGCAATTAAATTCCATCTATGTTGATCACTTGATGGTGGATGGATCTCTTCGATAAAACCAAGTCCCTATTGTTGAAATGGAGCTTCAACTTTGATAGGTTTAAGAGGCAAAGGAGACAATTTTTTTTCCAGCAAACAACTAGCATTCTAAAGAGATAGGTTTAAGAGGCAAAGGAGACAAATTTTTTTCCAGCAAACAACTAGCATTCTAAAGAAGCTCGCACCTTCTTATTCACTTGGGTGAATAAAGCAGACCAATAGTACCCACTATGAAGGATTTTATGGGCGATGGACTTCCATGCATAGTGACCACCACATACCCCTCGATGATGTTGGTTAATTATATTGTCGATTTCATCCTCTAAGGCACATATTAAAAGCACACCAATAGAGTCTTTCTAATACATAACTCCTCCAATTATATAACATTTTGTTGCTTTGAGTTTTAAGGATCAAGCCTATGACTTATCCAAATGATCTCAACATTGTAGGTTTTGCAAGTAACAAACAATATCTTTGTATCAGGGAGAAAAAGTAAAGAAACTATCTATCTCTTGATATGGAGGTTCATGTAGTAGATTTTTAGATTGTTTCTCTTGATTTTGATGCTCTACTATTTTTCCATCGAACATTTAATTTATATTTGAGGCTTGACAATTTGATTCTGCTAATAATTTCTCCAATACTGAAATTTAATTAGTTTAGTAGGTTTCATTTCTAAGTCATATTCTTGGATATTTTTTATCCACTTTCCTCTCCTACCTTCATTGTCTTATTGGCTCAAGATTTCTTTCACCATTGAACAAGGGATGAAAGCTATGGTTTTGAGATGTAAGATATAACTTATAAAAACTTTAATATATTTAACCAAAATGAAGGATTGTTTCTCTATAATATTGTATTTTAATTCTGCATTTCTCATGGCCCTATAGAAGAATGCAATGGGTTGATCAAATCCATTTTCATTTTTTTACAAAAAAACAACTATAGTATGTTCCGATGAAAAAGGAACAAAATAAAATACTTTCTGTAATCAGAGCTTACCAACATTGAAGCTTCAGTCAAAGATTGTTTAATTCCCTGAAAATAAGATCTAGTAGTCGTAGTCCATTTGACATTGCTCCCTTTCTTAAGCATATTATTGGTATTTTCTTTACAATTTCTGCAAAATTAGGGATAGAGCATCTCATAAAATTATTCTTTCCCAAAAAGGATTGAACTTCTTGCTTATGACGAGGTAAAGGAGTAGTTTGTATAGCTTCTACTCTTTCAGGATCTATTCTAATATCATCTTGAGTAACAATATGTCCAAGGAGTTTACCTTTAGTCATATCAAAATAGGATTTTTTTGGGTTAAGAGACAAACCATATTTTCCGTGTTTAAGAAAGTAATGCTTCAAATGCTCTTGGTGAAGCTGATATGATTTAGAGTACTTCCACTAGTGATAGAGAGATCCAGGATCCTAGCAGTAGTAGATCCATCCAGGGTGAGTCTTCTAGGGAAGAAGGCGACTTCATTGGGACAAATCTCATCATATTCGGAGGAGTCTTTCTCATTCATGCATCATATTCATCTTCCGGAAGCAGATCCAGTGCTACAATTCAACAAAAAACCCATGCATGTCACGGATCGGTCTTACATTCCAATGATATAGCGATGCATGTTAGTTCTAGGTATTGTTATATGATTTTACTAGTATCCCAGTATAGATCTCATCATTTGAAGGTCTAATTAAATATTGGTTTGGTTATTTTTACATGCATGCAGTCTATGTGTGAAGTTTTGTACATGCATGTCATTATTATAATTTCTTGATTATTCAATATATCTTAAACAAGTTGTTCCACCTAAAAACACATGCAAAATCACCATGCATATTAAATTCAAGTTATCAAACGTAGTCAGAAACTTAAATAACCCATTCAACCACCCAAAGAGTATTAGATCTGTGAAGATAGGGTCATATAATCTACATATATAAAAATAAACTCATAGTTCTCATCTTCAAAAGAAATACCCATTTCTCTCTGGAAAGTGGCACCAACGTTCATCAATATGAAAGGCATTGTTTCATACATAAAGGTACCCCAACGTGTGATGAAAGTTGTTTTATATCTATCATCTCTATGAACGACAATATGCTTGTATCTAGAGAAACCATCCATCATTGAGATTATCTATGCAACAACTACCTTCTGTAATATATGATCCATTTTTTGTATAGGGTAATTATCTTTTAATGAAACACGATTGAGGTTTCTAAAATCCACACAGATACAAATTTCTTTGGTCTTTTTCCGAACAGGAACTAAATTAGCCACCCATTCAGAATATCTCAATGGAACAATAATTGTAGCATCCAACAAATTTTTCGCCTCTTTTTTTTATTATAGGTAACAACAAAGGGTTGACATGTCTAAGATTTTGTTTGAAAGGTTTTACCCCTTGTTAAAGAGGTATTATGTGTTGAATGATAGAAGTATCATAAGTTTTTAAATATTCATATCGCCAAGAAAAGACATCTATGAAATATTTACAAAGATCAACATATTTATGCTTTTGCTCAAGCGATAATGCTTTAGATAAATTAATAATATTTGGCTTTTCATTTATGCCAATATTAACATCTTGTACTTCTTTGACCAAACGTTTTAACACGGGTTTTATGGTTGCATCCTTCTGATAGAATAAATTTTACAAAGGGATTAACCCTCTAGGAATATAATTGTTTTTAATTTGTAGAATCTTTTCATTATCCATTTGTCCTGCAAAGTTTTTAGGGTTATTAGCTTCTTCTTCTTCTTCCTACTCATCTTCATCGATATTACTAGAAGAAATCTCCCCAATCATCTCCATAAATATTTTTATCTATTGGTTGTCTTCAAAAATCTCCAATGTTTGATATTTTCACGAATAGACAGTCTATCATTGTGCAGAGGGGATCCCTTCTCCCACAAACAAGGGGGGTATCATACACCAATTTGGTGTCTGGCTTAGTCATGACCTTAAAATTAGATTATTATTATTATTATTGTATATATAATTTCAGTTTCAAACTTTAAAAGAGTTATGTCTGGTGGTTTAAATGTTGTTGCAACCACGGATAACGAATCTACAATTTCATTCTTTTCTATCAGGATGGTTGTAAATTTAACGGCTAATAGAAAATTTTCTTCTAAATCCCAGATTTGATTTTTGTACGCTCTTAAGCGTGGATGTTTATTTTGACATCGGTCTTTGACTTGATTCACAACAAGTTAAGAATCTCCAAAGATAGGTATATTCTTAATATTCATTTTTATGGCTTTCTTAAGGCCAAGAATCAAAGCTTCATATTCAACAACATTGTTAGTAGTTTCATAATTTAACTTATAAGAAAATGAAAAATATTCTTTATAAGGAGAAATAAAAAGAATACCGACCCTTGATCCTTCCTTGGAAGAAGCTCCATAAAAGTACATCTTCCAAACATTATTTGAATCAATCCTTGTAGATCAAACTTTCTTCATTGTCTTCCTTTGAAAATGATAAGACAAAATTTACAAATTCATCCTTTTCTGCATACATTGGTTGATTTTGTGAGTTATTAACATTGGTTATTGTATATGAAAAATGAGCTTCTCTATATAATCTATGATTCTGTCCTCCAAAGACTAGTATAGTAGCATATGATAAGTTTGATTGCAAAGTTCCTCCTAATTTTACACCCTGTCATCTAGACAAGAGCATTCTGAAGCTAGATGGAAAGTCAACAAAAACAATATCCATCATTATACTTTTATTAGGAACTTGAGAAAGATTAACTACCAAATCTTTAATGAGTCCCAAACATTGTACTTTCTTTGAATCAAAAGTATACACGTCATTATAAGGTTTTGTAACATCAAGACCTAATTTCTCCATAATGACCTTGGAAATTAAATTATGAGAAGCTCCTGAGTCTAACATACAATTATGTAATAATTGATCATGAACTGTTATAGTAACATAAAAGTAGCTATATTACTTCTTCTCTTTTTTGCGATAAGGACCTATATATACGTTTGGTGCTTCCTCCTACAAATTAATAGTATCAATATTTGATATTAAATTAGAAGAAACACCAACAAACTTACTTACTTCCTCTTTAAAACAAGGTATCTTTATAATCTCATTTAATGGAACAAGAATTCATACCTTTTAAGTTCATTAGTGAAATTAAAAGAGCTCACATTTTGGACACATATTTCTTTGTTCATAAAATCGATAGCAAGCTTAATTATTTATTTTTTATTATTTTGCACCTTTTTAACTACCTTCTAATTTGGAGGTTGAGTAGGATTTATCCTTGGCCTGAGATCATAGTTATGATGTAATTATGCTAAAATTGTTTTAGCAAATGATCAGAATTTATTATCCCATATACTTTCCATTATTTCTCAAACATATTAATATTTTGCATTAAACCAGTCATGGAATCCTAATGAACTTGTTGGGTAAGATGAGTATTTGACTCCTCATCTTCCAACCAATTTATTTCAAGAATTTCACATGATTGTTCAAATTCTTCTTGTTCATATGATTCATTTTCAAAATCCTCCACCATATTATTATTGTTTATCAATGGGGGTTGAGGGGGAGGTTCTTCAACCCTTTTTCTCTATTTAGCATCTCAGAATTAAATTATATTATAAAAGGTACTAGATTTATTTGTTGAAAACTAGGATTCCTTAGTAATATTGTGTTTTGAAATAAAGTACTTTATGTATTGTTCAGGGGAGTTGAGGGACATACTTTATTTGCAACTTCAAGTTTGGCCATCTTATTAGCCAATTATTTGACTATTTTAGTAATTTCATCAATATTTTGATCTTGAGTATTGCTTGAAGATGGTGCCTCAACTAAACTGTCTTATGTATTTATTTATTTTTCAGTACTTCCATCTTTATATTTATTCTTATGCGCAGCGACAAGATTTCCTTCTAAATCTACTACATATATCTGCATAACAACTAATGTAGTTTCTCTTCTTTCTCTTAGTAATAAGGAAAACTTTGAGTTGAAAGCAAAAGAGTAGGTAACCTTTGCAGCAACAACAAAAGGTATGATATATTTAGGAATCGTATTATAGATTTTGTTAAATGTTTTAGTAAAAACAACAAATTCATCATTTTTCCTTTTGAGGGTTACAAACTCTATGAGGTAATATTGATGATCATGTTTCTCGCCTCACTAATTTAGGAAATTAGTTTCCAACTCATCCCAACTAGTAATTCTATTAGCTAGCAAGTTGTGAAACCATTTTCATGCATCTCCTTCAAGGATTTTCACAAACAATCTAACATACACGTCTACTTTTCAAACACCAATATTGTTAGTACAATCTTGAAAAATAGTTATATGATCTTTTGCAGTAATTTCATTTTGACCATTATACTATGGTAATCCCTCTAAATATTTATCAAGTAAATGATGTAAGTGTTGAGGGAGAACCAAAGGACGATTACAATCATTAACCCATTGTTGAACTAAAGGTGGCATATTTTATTTTGTTAGAGGATCGAGACTCTTCTTTGTTTTAGGAGATTTTTGTTAGAGAAACTGGACTAAGAATAACAAAAAACTTACCTATGGGTGTCCAAGTAAAAAATATATTAGAAATATCTACTAAAGGGGTATTCTTTGACAAAGGGGAACCAAATTTTCTCTTAGGATGGATTTTGTACTCAAACAGATTTTCAATGTATTCAACCTCAAGGATAAAAATATATTCAACTTCAAGAGTACCTGATGATGAAGATCCTACTTTTCTCCATATGTTATCCTAAGAAACTAAATTTTCATAATCATATAAAGAAACAAGATAAGGTGTTCTTTGACTAGAATGAGTATGTCTAGAGTTATTCTTGTGCTTTACTCAGTGGTTAGGTGAAAATGTAAAAGGTTAAAGATTTTGTTTTAAAGTTGCTAATGCAAGTTGTTATACTTCATTCACCTTTGAAGCAAAAATAAAAATGTCATTTCCCAATAGAGAAATAAAGACTAATTGTGAATTCTTTAAATTATTTATAGATAAGAATCACTCAAGGTTTAGAGAAAATAAAATAAAATACTTATTGGAGTCGTCATTCTCTATCTTATTGAGTTTGTAGATTTGGTTGAGCCAAAGCATCTTGTTGAGCAAGAGAATGTGAATACTATTCCAACTCTGCTTGATTTCTTGCAGTTTGTAATGTTAATTTGTACAAGTAATTTAATGTACTTCCTTGATCATCAAGACCAAATAAAATATGAGGTTGTAAGGGTTTGATTGTGTCATGAATAAAAATAGTAAAATTTCAAGAATCTAATAAATAAATTTCAAGATAGTCTGAATTTTCTCCCTGACAATGACACTAAAGAGGATGTTGTTCCTTAAGTTGTACTTGATGGGGAAACAATGCCAATGCACCCTATGGAGTCCTGTGGAAACCTCCCCACTTTTGATTTTCCCTGGAATTGTCCAGAAGTCAGAGGGGGAAACCCTTATTATTTGAATTAAAGTTAAAGAAATGGTAGGATATTTGTTGGAAAGTTGGTTTGGACAGTTGGTTTTCATTGATGTCAACCCTTGGAGAAGTTTGAAATCCCTAGAGTTATGGTTGAGATTGATGGTGAGTTTGTTGTCATTGATGGAGTGGTTGATGTCAACAAATGTGATGGGTGGATTTGATGAATTTTGCATGAAGCCCCAGAGGTGTGGTTATGGGACCCAAAGTTAGTTGAGGAAAATGGAAATGAAGGACAAAGTAAATGCATGTAAGATACTCATAGATGGATAGTCTTTGTCGTTTTGTTTCTGGTGATAGGTGGTACACATCGTGGTTCCTTATGGTTAGGGAGATATTCCCTTGTGAAGTTGGAAGCCCCGAAGAATGGTTAAGAAGATCTTAATTGGTTACAAGTCAATTCATGAATGGGTAAAGTGGTTGTAATAAGAAATTCAAGAAGCCCTAAGAATA
>CBVK0100964500.1:0-10264 GCA_900067695.1 Picea abies | reverse complement strand
TTGACTTACCATGACTTGATGTCCTTTCTACAACCACGATACCTTGTATGGCTTTGGATGTGCAGTTGTCTTCAATTCCAACTTTTCCACCATCTCCGTGGATACTAGATTGTCAGTGCTTCCACCATCCATGATCACCTTGCAAACTCTGTCTTTCGGCTTACAAGCAGTTATGAACAGGCTTGTTCGTTGAACTGGTTCCTCTGGTTCCTTTTTTGGTTTAAGAAGGATCTCCCTCATCATGAGGTTTCTTCCTCCTTCTGTTTCTTCTGCTTCCACATGTTTCTGTGCTTCGACAATGTGTTCTTCTCCACCTTCTCTCTTTCTATCAGGACATTCCCAAGATTTATGTCCTTCTTTTCCACGGGTATAACATTTAACTACACCTCCTCTGGCTCTTCCTCTTCCTCTACCTATGGAAAAATAACCTCTTCCTCCATGTTGTCCTTCTTTAGAACTTCCACCCTTCTCATGGTGACTATGTTGTTTGTCAACTTTAGGCTTCAACTTCTATAACTTCTCTCTGTTGGTTCCCTTGCCTCTGCTTGAATTTCCGCCTCTGCTTCGTTGGCTTTGCTTCCTGGCCAATTTTTCCTCAGCTTTCAAGGCTGCTTGATAAGCATCCTCAACTTTACTTACAAACATCATGATGATCTCCTCTTGTATTTCATATCTCAACCAATTGATGTATCTGGCTGTCTCCTCATCCTCATTCTCTTTCTGTCCAACCCTGATGTTCAGTCGGTAAAATTATTCAGTGTACTCCTTCAATGATAAACCCCTCTGTTTCAGGTTCTGCAATCTTCTGTAAAGATTGATTTGGTAATCCTTCAGGATAAATTTGGCCTTCAACTTGGCTACCATCCTATCCTAGTTTTTTATTTTCTTCTTACCATTTCTCCTGCGTTCAGCTTGCAGTTCATCCCACCATAACGTTGCATGACCTTTTAGTCTTGTCACTGCATGCTTCACCATCTTGTCTTTTTCGATATCTTCGTAATCGAAGTATTTTTCCATAGCACGTACCCAATCCAACAATTCTTCAACTTCTAAATTGTCTTCATACATAGGCACCTCTATTCTTGCTATGGATCCTATATTTGAAATAGATTTTATCAAGCTATCTTGTGCAACATCCTCCACGTCATTTCCTTCAGCCTCTCCTTCCTCTCTCTCAGCTTCACTAACATCACCAATGTCTGGTTCTCTTCTCTATGTTGTTTCCATGGCGTCCAATCTCATTCGAAGTTGCCTCATTTCTTCTTCCATTTCTGCATTTTCTCTGCACCTTTTGGGTGGCATGATTTCATTGCGTCACCTACAAACATAAATTAAATTCCTTTGATACCACAAATGATACCAACTTTCCTCCTTTCTCCTTTCGTCTATTGTCTGCAAACAATTTTAAAATCATCTCTGATACCGCGTGATGCAGCCCCCCTACTCCCCCACAAGGCCGCGCGACCTCCCGATCTTGGATCCTCCAATTCTCAAGTCGAAAGAATCTCTGGAACCTTAAAGGTCCCCTTCTGTATCTAGACACAGGCACCCTCAGTTTCTTGGTTCAGGTCTGACAACAACCCACGACCTTCCCCCTTCTGTTCTGTGAGAAAACTTAGAGTGTCGGCATTAGCTTCCTTTCGGATAAGCCCTCACTTGATGTGACCTGGGGATAGAACCACGTGATTGCGGGTGCGGTCACAAGCGGTATGGAATACATAAACGAACTAACTAAATCATACACACATAAATCAACATTCATTCAATCACACATAAGATGAACATAGTCCAAGGATTTGGGACAATTTCTGTCTGTTCCATTCATTCATGAAAAACAAAATACATACTGTTTTTGCTACTCTACGTTGCGCTACTGATCTCTCGATTCTTGTCTATCTACCCCTTGATCTATTACGATGCAATACTGAAAAATATCTAAGAACCACTCCACGAGCTCTCTCGTCCTGTTCTGAAATCTATCATTTCAAATTCAAAGCTATTACCTACTCTGTCCTATTACAATAACTACATGTTATTTCCAAATAGAGTCAACACTCTATATCTGCAATTTCTTACAGTCCTTCCAGACTTTACAAACAATTTACAATTTTAAAATGTTGTTACAAAAATATCTCAACAACCAATTAAATTCTGATTTAAATGCTTGATTTGAAACTCTGTCATTGTTGAGATGTCATTCGTCTGCCTCCATGCATGCGTTGTTGACTTTGAAGGCGATGCTCCTACATCATCTTTGTTCTTTCCACTTTGCTTGCAAGAAGCGATAAGTCTGTTGTCGAGGCAAATTCTAGGGAGCATTTCATCTCTTAAAATTTTACTACACCAAAGGTTTTATGAAATTTAAATTTGGTTACCAGTTGTGATATCGAACGATATCGAGAATGGGTAGTGTTGTTTAATGATGGCGTTCTCATATGCTTAGTAACCACCATCTGATGATTTATGACTTACAATAATTGGAGATCCATGCTCATTCATCCTCTATATCACAAGTAGTTTAAACTCTACTGATGCCTTGTGTTTCATCTGAATTCCACGTGTTACTCTTTAGCTAATTACATTCCTATCTCTATAAAATTTATTATGTTGGATTGACACCTGTATGATCCTTGTTGTTGCGTCGTGAACCTTCCAACAATTTCTCTAATCCTTTCCTTCTGATTGTATACATTATTACAGACTCTATTCTTATAGGTGGTCAACATAATTAACCACCTCTTCATTTTATTTAGTTTTAAAAGAATAAGAAAATAATAATAATAACAAAAAATTCAGTCTCCATGATATTCTCAAACGATTGTTTTTTTCTTTGGTTAATTCTTACGCCATCAATCTATTACCCACAAATTTGAGAACCAACTCATACTTGGTAATGTGGTTGTTGATAATTGGTTTCTTACTCAACATTCTTGTCTTATTTCAATTACTCAGATCGAATAACTGAAGACCTTAGATACATGTAATTATATTAATAATAATGTAAGTGTATAAAGATGTTGAGTTTTAGGAAAAATTAAAATTTTATTTTTATTATAAAAAAATGGAGAATGTAAGTAATTTCCATTGATCAAATAACTTGTAAATACCTTCCCTTATATTTGTAATTGTGGTTATCATTAGAGTAATGAAACCCATCATTAATGTTAAAACTCAATTGCAACAAAATAATTTCTTATTAACTCTTTTGTTCTTGTGTACCTATTTATATAAATATAATTCAGCATAAATATTTCATTTATCAGATTTAGGAGATCCTTAAAGATGAAAATGTTGATATGTATATCTAATACACAAATCAAGTGATGATTTAAATTTGAATTACTACAATACAAATTTCTGACCCATATCTAAAATAACTAGTTGAATGCGCAATAGGCGCAACTTCATCATGGATGATGATTTGATTGCATGTGTACATAATTGGTAGGGATGTAGTATGTTATTTTCATGTTGTAATGTGTAATCATTCTATTCCTTCTATAACTAACTATAAGATATTATCAAAATAAATTAAGATATTATCAAAATAAATTTACTGTTCTTGTGGTACCCATAATTGGTAGTGAGTCAGTGGACATGTTATAATTGTAATTAGTGATATATATTACAAGGTACCTTAATATTATCATGAATAGCATTATATTAGTAATTGATTATGCCTTGTTGTTTTAAATATATAATATTTTTTAGTGGATGATTGGATGAGTATTATACTCAAAAGATGTTTATTCATTACATCTCTCACTGTTACAAGAATTATCTCTATCGTAAGTAATTAAGGTTTATTAAGTACTAAGTGTAATTCTTTTACATGATAATTTTCAAACTTAATTGCAATCATTTTTGGGTTATAAAATATATATAAAGAAAAAAAAATATCAATATTAGAAATTGATTACTAATGACTAATGTTAATGAGAGGAGGGGTTATTACATAGTTTATTACATATGGTATCAAAGCGGGTTCAACCCTGCAACATTGGATCGTTACGTCTTCCATTGTGTTAAATAAATGATTAAAAATATATCACTAATTAAATTCTGAAAATTGTCCATGTAGGTAATCATGGTTAGAGGACGCAGAGGAAGTAGACAACATGGTGTTGGAGGAAGAGGTGTGAAACTTGCGATAGTATCCACGCTAGAGGGGTATAACCCCCATGGAGAAGAACAAACCACTGAGCAGGAGAAGGTTGTTATAGGAGATGTGGTAGGTATGATGAGATCCTTCCAGAGGATGTCAGAGGCATTGATCAACCACCTGGATTGATATGAGGGTAAAGCACATGTTCCCAATGAGGCTTCATAGCATGCCCCAACTGGTAGTAGTGGTATACACATAGAACTCGAGAAGGTGAAGTTTCTCGAGTTATGGGGTGCCCTGGACAGCGTAGCCGCCGAGGCATGGTTGGAGAACATGGTTATGTGCTTCACACTTTGTGATTACACCTCCAACATGAAGGTCTGCATGGTGGTCTTCTAATTGAAAGGGAGCTCTCTACTTTGGTGGAAGATGCTCCTACCTCAACTAAACATGACCGTCGAAGACATGTCATGGGAGTTGTTCGAGGAACATTTCGGGAGAGGCATTTGTCCAAGGAATTCATTGAGCACCAGCTTAATGAGTTCAATGCCTCACGACAGGGTGTTCGTACGGTGCCAGAGTATGATGCCAGATTCATGGAACTACTTAGGTATGCTCCACATCTAACCACGAAGAAGTTAAAGGTCGACAAGTTTTTGTTTGACCTTAAATTCAACATTCGTGCGAAGGTGAGGATCCTAATGCCTCAGACGTTGCACAATGCATTTCAGAAGGCCCTCATAGCTAGGGAAGAAATGAATGGTGGGGTTCAGGGAAAGACCCCTTCTAGATCAATTGGACATATGACATCAGGATCTCAACAACATCAGAAACCAGCCAGACAGACTTCGGAGCATCAAGATATGCCTAGAGGACCTATGTTCACGACACCGCAATGACAGAATCCTCAACAAAGGACCACAACAATAGTAGAAAAAACAAAATAGGCTTGTTCAACAGAACAGACTAGGATCACAAACTGTTAGGCCAACAACTTCTACTTCGGGAACCAGGAGTACTAGACCGAAGACTAGATGTTGGACATGTGAAGAACCACATTACTAGTGATATTGTCCAATTGAGAAGGCTAGAATGCCCATATCATTATGAACCACTACAATTGGAGATTTGGGAAAGGCCAACAGGATACATGTAGTGGTGAACAATTGTCAGGCCGAGCACTAGTCCATTGTGCTCGAGATGTCAGGTACAATCGTCGACCAAAATTTTAGTATTTTTATAGATCGAGGAGATATAGAGAGATTTATCTCTAGTGCAGTGCTAAAGAGAATTAAGGTAAAGGCAGTCGATAAGGAAGAGTTTAGATACGTAGAAATGGCATCAGGTGCCAAATAAAAAGTTGGAGGAAAAGTTATGGATTGTGGCATTAACTTGAGATATTTTGTAATGAGGGTATATATTTATGTCATGATATTAGGATCTTATGACATAGTTGTGATAGGCATGGATTGGTTGGAATCACATGATGCGATACTTAATTGTAAGACAGAATGGTTAAGTTTGATAGATGATTTGGGACAGAGTAGAGTGGTTGTAGAAATGAACCAGGGGGTGTCCTTGAGATTTATTTCTTCCCTACAACTAAAGAAGAGTATGCACAAGAGGTACAAGGTTTATGCAATCTTAGCTCTAAACGAAAAGGGCAAGGTGAAAGGATTAGAAAACCTTCATGTAGTGCAAGAGTTTGCAGACATGTTTCCAAAAGAGTTACCAAGTTTACTGCCCAAAAGAGTTGGAGTTTACAATAGACTTGAAGCCTGGAACTAAACCGATAGCGAGAATGCCATATCGAATATCAATACCTGAATTACAGGAGTTGAAAATGAAATTGAAGGAATTGTTGAACTTGATACTTATACGTCCAAGTGTGTCGCCTTGGGGTGCGCCAGTTATTTTTGTGAGAAAGAAGGATGGATCATGGATACTTTTTATTCACTATTTTTAATTGAACAAAGAGACGATCAAGAACCAGTATCTGTTACCCAGAATAGATGATTTGTTTGACTAGATGAAGGGAGCGATGATGTTTTCAAAGATTGGTTTGAGATTTGGATATCATCAATTATGGATTAAGGAATAAGATATCCCTAAGACCGCATTTAAGATGAGATTCAAACACTATGAGTTTACAGATTTACTATTAAGTTTGACAAATGCCTCAGGGTTATTCATGAGTTTGATGAATGGGGTGTTCCACGAATACTTGGACAAGTATGTTCAGGTATTTATTGATGACATATTGATTTATTCTCAGACAAAATAAGAGCATGATGAACATTTTAGATTGGTCCTACAGTGTCTATGAGAAAACAAATTGTACGGGAAGCTATTGAAATGTTCTTTTTACCAATCAAAGGTTTATTACTTGGGACATATCATATATGGTGAAGGTATCATTGTGGATCCAATGAAATTCTAGGCTATTATGGAATGTCCAGCACCGAAAAATGTACAAGAAGTATGTAGCTTTATGGGTTTAGTAGGATATTATCGACGATTCATCGAAGGTTTTTAGAAGATAGAAAATCTGATCAGGGAATTGCAAAAGAAAAACAAGAAGTGTGTTTGGACAGAGGAATGAGCAGAATCATTTCAAAAGCTTAAAGAGTTGTTGAAGACAACACCAATACTAAAAGTCCTTGACATGGACAAGGAATTATTGGTATGCACAAATGCATCCAAGGAAGGTTTAGGCATATTTTTGATGCAAGACGATCGAGTGATCGCTTACATTTCAAGGAAATTGAGAAAGAATGAAGAGAACTACACAACGCATGACATATATTTATTAGAAATTGTATATGCCTTGATATTTTAGAGACATTATCTTATTGGATGAAAATTTGAATTAAAGACAGATCATTGTGGTTTGCAACATATTTTCGCACAGAGTGACTTAAATGTGTGACAAAGGTGTTGGTCAGAGTTACTTAGCAAATACGACTTTGAGATTACTTACATTAAAGGAACGGTGAACATAGTGGCATATGCGTTGAGTCGAAGACCACACATATTCTTGGTAATACCTCTTAAGACGAATCTTAGAGAAAATATTCTAACTTTACAGATCGACGAGGACTAGTATAAAGAAGTTAAGGATAATATTGGATGAAATACCATGATGGTACCGAAGTTTGAAGGTTATTCATAAGACAATGATGGATTGTTGAGATTTAATGGAATAATTTACGTACCTCCTAAGAACAAATTAAGAAGTTTGATATTGAGTGAAGCTCATCAAGCAATGTACATGGCCCATTCGGGAGTCACAAAGATGAAGGAAGACCTTAATCCTTTATTCTTCTGGAAGGGAATGAAAGTAGACATAGTTATTTATGTGGTGAGATGTCTAGAATGTTAGTAAGTGAAGGTTAAACATAGACATCTAGTAGGATTGTTACAATCACACATTATTCCTAAATCAAAATGGGAAGTCATTTCGATGGACTTTATTGTTGGATTGCCATTGATGGTAAGGAGACATGACTCTATTTTTGTGGTAGTTGACACTCTGACGAAGAGTGCACACTTTATTCCAGTGCGTACGATGTAGCAAGCACCAGATATAGCCAGAGTTTTTGTTAATGAGATTTTGAGGTTACATGGAATACCAAGAAGGATCATATCCAATCGGGGATTGGTGTTTACAGGATGATTTTGGACTAGTTTCCAAGAGGCCCTGGGAACACAACTAAACTTTAGCACAACATATCACCCAAAGACAGATGGAAAAACATAAAGAAGGAACCAAATTTTGGAAGATATGTTGCGTATGTATGTAATGGACCAATGGAACCGTTGGGAATATTTCTTGCCACTAGTAGAGTTTGCATACAACAAAAACTATCATAGTACGATTAAGATGGCACCATTTTAGTTTCTTTATGTACCACCATGTCAGACGTCGTTGAGTTGGGATGGACTTGAGGATAGGGTCCTGGTAGGACCGGAGGTGATCTAAGAAATGGAATAATAGATGCAATCAATAAGACAGAGGATTAAAGAAGTGAAAGATTGGTAGAATAACTATGTTGATGTGCATCGTGTTGACCGCATTTATGAAGTTGGTGACAAATTTTTCTTGCGGGTAAAAGCACACAAGTGTTCGATCAAGTTTGGAAAGGGTGATAAACTCTCTCCTAGGTTTGTGTGACCTTTCGAGGTTATGGAAAAGAAAGGACCCATGGATTATTGACTAGCCTTTACTGATTCTTTGAGACGTATGCATGATGTATTTCATGTATTTGTTTTGTGACATTATATTAGTTATTTGTCACATGTTATTGACATGACTTCTTTGCAAGTGTCGGATGAGAGTTCTCTCATGGTGGAGCTAATCCACATTCTGGACCATTGCATTCGACAAATATGGTGTCGAATAGTTGATTAGGTCAAGGTCTAGTGGGACAACTATAGTCCACACTCGACTACCTAGGAGGACACATATGAGATATGTCAACAGTTTCCTTACTTGTTTGATAGATTAGACATGTAGATATATGTCTGATACATTTATTTGCTTGCATTTATATACTGTACAAACTTTAGGATGAAGTTTAAAACAAGAGGGGGTGTATGTAACATCCTGCTCTACTAACCACACTTTTATTGACATGTTCTTTGAGGACACTTGTGTGCAAGTGATCCGGTTATGGTATATTATGATTTCATTTCGATTATGGGTTATCTATGATGACGATGGTGTATTGTGATGTATAGCTATTTTGATGTGTATGTATTGGAAGATGTTATTGACGAGTTTTCCTAAGTGTGAAGGACTCATGATAGGTCTTATGGATGTTGATGGCATCAATGGAATTCCTTGGAATCCGGATTGAGTCAGGGAGTGGGTTGTATTTTGATTGAGTATTTCATTTTACGCTCATGTATCATATGATTGATTACAATATGATTTATGTATATGGATTATTGACAATGTTTTTTCAGTGGATGCATTCTTAATGATGCTAATTCGAGTCACATAAGGAGTAGAGGGGCCATGCACAGAAACCATACATTGAGGGAGAAGTGTGGCAGTGTCCATGTCACAGCCTACTAGCACTCCCACCGTGGCCGAATGGTAGGTTAACGATTACCTAGTTTGAGAAGTCTACGATGTCGCGAGGGTGGACTGAGACCGTCTCTCACGAAGATTATAAGGGGTGGGAAATAAGGTGGAGTACTTATTCCTTAGAATCCCTTAGTCTCTCACAAGGTCGACCGATTGGAGTGTTGACTCCAAGGGTCATACAAACTTACAAAACCATTCAAAGGCGAGTGACACCCTTGGAGCACGGAGGTGCATCTTGAAGGGCATGTCGTGTAATTAAAAACTTGAGTCAATAAATCTAAGTGGCCTAGAAAGCATTGAAATGATTAGACCTTGTTGGAATAAAATAATTAATTAAACCATAAATTATTAATTATAAAGCCCAACAAAAGTCTAATCCTAAGTCTAAGTCTAAATTTAATTAAAGGAACTAAATGAATTATGACATAAGTTACAAGATAGGAGAATAATCGAGATGGATTCCCAAGTATTCTCAGGGATAGGAAGAGGGGTGTATAATACTTGCTTCTTGATGGTTGGTTTGGAAATGGCATAGGTAGTGAAAGATTTGTTATACTTGTTGACGTTTTGTTGAAGTTTTGGCCAACAAAATATTTATGTAGAACGACCACAGTTTTCTCCATGCCAAAATGTCTTTCCATCCGACTGTAGTGAGCCTCCAAAATCATATTTGCATGCTTTCTTGCAGGAACACTAAGGTGGACCAGATGGCATAACAATCCATCGTGAATGTGAAAATCAGTGACATTCGCACATGTACCCAAGAGATGATAGGTGGTGGTGAAGTCAGGATCTTACTGATAAAGTTAGGGCCACTCAGATGCCTCATTCCCATAGGAATGGAGCACAGTAGTGAGTGAAACCAAGGGAGGTCGACTAAGGAAATCAACAATATGATTTTTGATGTTGAGATGGAACTATTGTAGGTATGTGGACAAATTTTGATGGAAGTCATTCTGCAACCTCCCTTGTGTCTGTATGAACTACAAAGGCTTGTGATCAATGTGGATGATTGTTTCCTTTCCCAGAATGTAATGTTTCCATTGATGGTAGGCTTGTACAATGGA
>CBVK0100964499.1:0-10264 GCA_900067695.1 Picea abies | reverse complement strand
CCAAATCAATTTGTTTAATATCTGACAACAAATTTCTTTTGTGAAGTATCAACATCCCCTTCTCACTCATGTGTCCAAGCCTATCATGTCACAGTGTTGTATCCACTCTTGTAGAAGCTAAAGAGATAGAAGAGTCAGCATTACCAGTACATAAATACAATGTACCTACCTTCTCTCATTTTTCTATCACTAGTGATCCTTTGGTGACTATTGGGCTCTAAAGATGTCCTAAAAACAAACTTAGTTTAACATTAATTTATCAACTCAAGGATCCGTCTTTTCTTTCAAGAATATCACCAAAGTTTATGCAGATAGTTGTAGAGGTTAAAATCGTGTAGCTAAAGGAAATATGAGTTTATCAATAATCAAGTTCCTCACACATTCATTAAAAACTTTGAAACTAAGAACTTCACTTGACAGAATTGGGTCTCTAAAGATGTCCTAAAAACAATCTAGTTTAACATTAATTTATCAACCCGAGGATCCATCTTTTCTTTCAATAATATCGATAAAGTCTATGCAGATAGTTGTAGAGGTTAAAATCGTGTAGCTAAAGCAAATTTGAGTTTATCAATAATCAAGTTCCTCACACATTCATTAAAAATTATGAAACTAAGAACTTCACTTCACATAATTGTAATCTGATTACTAACACATTTTAATCAAAGACACTAATTAATCTGTTGAATTCATCTAACTAAGAAACAATAATTTAATCTGTGAAAACACTTAATGAATCAATCTATTTCATTTAACTATGAAAAAATAATTCAATCTATTAAAATACTTAATGAATCAATCTATCAATGACTATTTAACTAGATAGAAAAGAAATAGTGGATTACTGTAAAATTAAGAAAGAATGGTAAATGCAGATTTAAGCGAAATGAATAACAATTGTGAATTGAAGCGAAAGAAGCAACAATTGTGAATTTAAGCGAAAGGAACAACTAATGTAAATTTAATAAAGGAACAACGTATGAGAAAATGAGAGGAACTGTCAAACAAATAAACTAATAGAAATGAGAAATGGAATAGAAATCGATAACCTAATGAAACATCTATCCTATGTAAAATAGCATAATCAATTTATAAAAACATCAACACACTCACACATTTATCTTAATTGTTGCAAAGAGATTTAAATCATGAAACTAAAATCAAATTGATACGATTGCAGATTGAGACAGTCACTCCTTCTGACTAGGTTGTCGGTCTTCAGAAGTACTGCTGCTAGAAAATTAGTATGAAAAGATGGTAAAAATGCTCAAGGATTCCATTAACTTCATAATTGGTAAAACATTTACAATAGACTGTTTGTATAGAGAAATTCAGAGATCCGAATGCTTGGATAAATTTCTTGTATTTTTTCTATGGTTCATTAACCTCTATATATGACAATGATATGGGTAAATTAAGCTATCCTGAGGATCGATAGATCCTCAGGATTTCTTTTACTATTTATAAAGATTACAAAATAGAGAGGCAATCTTCCTCAAAACTATTTTGCACTTGATTTCTTCGATCTCCAATAGTCTATGTATCTTCATAATCTTCTTAGATATCTTGAGTTTAACCATAATTGTCTATTTCTGCAATAAAATCAAACAATTCAAACCAAAATTCAGAAATAATCTAATATCGCTTAATAACATTTCTAGAGCACCTTTTAATCATTTTATTTTCTAATTATTTCTAATTACTAGAAAGGTCAATCAAAAATATATCATAAATCATGTTAATAAGGAGAATATTTATAGCTTTTGCATAACTCAAAATACCCCCCAACTTACCTTTTTTTATGTCCTTTTGCAAGAAAAGAGTTTACATGTAAAGTAGTGATGTTGAAGGGAGGAGAGGTCTTTTCTCCAGGTCTCCTAAACCCATGCTTACCTTTAACCACTTCAAAGGAAACATCTTCCTCCTTTTTACGAAGTTCATAATTACTCTGATAACCATCTAGAGGACACCAAATAATAGGAGGAATGAACCTACATACAATCCAAGAAGGCCCTTCATTTTGGTTCATTATGGCATACCTCTCTAACTTGAAGCTGGTTGCATGAAAATTTATGAACCCAAAGGGTTCCCTGTTCTTGACTACAGTTAAGGAGACATTCCATCTTAGTTTAGCAGCAGCAATGGCCTCTTCTTTAAGCTTTCTAAAATACTGTAGACCTGAAGTTATAAAATGTCTATGGAGGGGAGATAAATATTATACAATTTTTTCCCTCTTCATAAATGTTTTGTGCTGCATAATGGTTTTAAGGGTTTTAGGAGGTTCCCCTCTGATCCATAGGTCTAACCCAGGCTCCATTTTCATGAAAAACTTGTGTTCTTTAGCCCACCTAGTTTGGTTTTTGGAAAAGGACAAGAATGCCTGAAACGATATGTCCCCAATGAAAGGACTGAGGTTCTCATCTGTGTTTTCTCCTAGGAGGAAGTTGTGAAGGTACAATTCACACATAAAATATTGAAATCCATCCTCCTGTTCTCTAAAACATGAAACAAACTTAGAAACAATGGTGAAATCAAAAGGTTTGCCTACTCTAATAGATTTTATCCTTAGCAACAAATAACGTTCTAATAAAAACAATGTATAATTGGTAGCAGGGGCCCTGCAAGCCACTCTATTAGAATAAACAGAGAAAATTTATTCGATTTTCTCCAAAGGTTTATCTAACCAGCCTTGTACTTTCTTCACCTTTACTTGAGCTCTGTTGAGCTCAACAAATGTCTCGTTCTTTATTTCTAACATGGATTTAAGTTTCTTGACAAGTCTCTGATGTTCCACCATTGTTACCATTTCACCCCTACATTGAGTTAGGGTATGTTGTGTTTGCACCAACTGTGCCTCCAACCTGTTAATGATGGCACCCTATTCAGGAAACTGAAATGATTCCTCAGTCTGAACAACTATCTATTTTGTTGCTAGGGAATCTGTTTGGGTCTTTGATTCAATTATCTCCAAAGGAGCAAGAAAATCTATAGGAAGCACTTCCTAGGTTTGGACAGTTGTTTCTTTTGCTGCTGGAATCTCTCTTTGAGTTTCTATCTCTGTTGTTTCCAAATAAGCATGCAATTTTGTCTGTGTTCCCAGAGAATTGGTGTGGAATTTCTTCCTAGGAAGTGGGTTTCTTCTCTGTGCTCTAGGCCTTTTGTATTTCTTCGTCTCATAGGCCTTGTCAGCTTGCTCCAATTGTTTCCTTAATTCTCTAATTATTTATTTAAGTCTACCGACTTTTTGTTTCAGTACTTTAATTTTTTTAACCCTTTTTCTCCATATCCTGTTTTCCTTTTTCAATTTCCTGATTTTATTGTGGCCTTTTCCTATTGTTTTCTATTTATGGGGAATGCCAAGGTCCTCCCCACCTTGATCAGCTAGTGAATGTTCCCATGTTTCTTTTGTGTGCTCTGTCTATTCTACAGAACTATTTACCTCAATGTGAAGTTCTGATTGTTATGTATCTGTGGGGAATGACATCTTTATGTCAGGGAGGTCCAAGGCAGGGTTTGAAGAATAAGTTGATGCTTGGTGTTCTTCAGACCTTCATCTGTCTTCGTTAACCGATGTCCCTAAATTCCCCAGTAATTGTGCCATCCATACCTCATAACTTTTGAAGAATTGTTCTGTAAGGCTCTCGAGTGATGGTTGTTCTATCCGTGCATTTTCTTGAGTGTTCTCATGTGAGGGTTGTTCTATTTTCATATCTTCCTAAATGTTTCCAAGTTGAATTTCCTTTTTACCCATTCTTCTTTTCACAGTAGAGGTTTCAGGAACAACAATTGTTCTTTTTCTCCTCTTCTTTGATGTTTCTTCCTGTTTGGTCTGGGTTTCTGCCAGCTGGATGGGGTCTGCTTCAATTCAAGATTGGGTAGTGGAGTTTCAATTTGGCCACTACCTCCTTCTTCTTGAGTGGTCTCAATTCGTTGTGAGGGAATTTTTTTGTGGATTTCGGGTTGTTCGATTTGTAGGGGCCTATCGGCCTCGATTAAATCTCCCCAAGTTATTTGAATTTGGATTAGGGCCATGTTTACTATTATATTTACTAGTACATGGTGACTAATTATAGTGACAAGAGGTTTATCCTTCTAAGTTCTTGCAGTAACTTCATGTAACATGGAATTTAGAAAAAAATGGAAAATTTATTACTAATCTCTGTTTTAGTGCTGCTAACAATTTGAGGTGGCACAACCTCACCACATCGTACCTCCCATAAAATGTGATATAACTTTGTATTACTCCTGCCATATCCCTCCATGGCTCACTGAGAGAGGTGGGGTTGAGTCCCTTCCCCTTTTTATTGAGTTCTTCTCCAGGTTCTATGAAATATTCCACAGCCTCCTTGAGCATTGTATACTTCCCCGTCCACTGTATGCCTTCATTAGGGAGGCTTTTAGCCTCCACTATAATTTCCTCAAGGACTGGAATTTGTGTGTCTCGGATCACGGAGACTCCTCTCTGCAAGTTCTTAAAAAACTCTAGTGTGATAATTGTGTCATCTCCTTGCAATCTGTTGAAATCTTTTGTCCATCCCAAATGATGTAAAATTGCCCTTTTCTGGTCGATTACTTGCAACAATGTGGGCTCTCAAAGTACACTTCAACTGCCCATATCTTATGGGAACATATGAGGACAACTATCGTTCCCGGCTGTAGCTTAGTTCAACCACCTTTTGAGACAATATTACCAGAAATAGCGAATATCATAGAACAACAAATGTATATAAAAATGTTAGTTTTCCATTTGTTGAAATCATTATGATCTATTGGTAAATGTGAAGAATATCTACCCCCTCATAAATGGAAAGGTCAACCTCAACCATTGACATGTGCGAGTGTAATGATGGAAGGTAGTTCAAGTGAGGGGTAATTACTATGTCACCGTCGTTGCTGGGAGGACAATCATTAATAATTTTCAATAGCACTTTAACGATAATCATGAACAATAATAATTCTTTTGTGGGAAATTCAAATTTACATACCTATGTTAAAAAACATTTAAGGAAAGGTTCCGATAAATTTTAAATTTGTTCACGTGTTTATAAATATTCCACATGTCATAACCTTGTTACTTTCCCTTGTTACTGGATATAACTGGAATGATAACGTTTTTGTTAGGAAAGGAAGTCTAGGAACACACAAAAAAAATTTCATATTTAAGGTAAACTTCCATACCACAGGAAGAGCCACTGTTGCCAGCAGGCGCCCATAGCCTCGACAGGGTTGTTTTTTAACCCATAGATGAGCCCTTATCCTTGATAAATAGTTTGAATTGTCTTTTCCCAAAAATACCACTACCTAGTTTGGTGAGCATATAACGATAATTACACTCAATAGATTGTAACCTAAGTGAACAAGTCGGCTCATGATGAGACCTCTTGTTCTTTGACGAAAAAAAATGCCAAAGGCCATTACCCTGGTGTGGTATCCATAGTGAGAATGTCACTTATGTTAATATCTTATGATCGTGGTAGGTTGGCTCATGATGAAACCACCTATCCTTTGTGGGAGAAGTTTATTACATATATTTTATTTTTGTTTCCATCATTTGTTTTTTAGGCTCTATTAAGGGGGGCTCATCTACTCCTTAAGAGTGAGGGATGGCATAAGAAATGTAAGAATTCCAATTAAAATGTGTTTTAGACTCCTTATTATGATATGGAGGAAAATTATCATTCAAGTATATGTATATATAGGGGAAAGAAATGAATTATGGTGGTTAAGGATTATGAAGAATATTTAAGATAATTGAGAGAAATTAATCAAAAAACAATTCGATAAGGTATGCTAGATAGTCCAAAACAAAAGTGACAAATCATTACTATGATAATTAGAAGGGGTGCTGGTGAAAATTAATTAGTGAAGGTCATAACCAAAGGAGTGGCTAACATAATAATGGAATTCTTGTTTACGAGAAAAGAATCATGCCTTTTGAGAGAAAGGAACAACAATAAGGAGAAACCGCGAAAGGAACATCAGTTGTTTCTTTCGAATGGATGGTGCTATCCAAAAAAGGAAGGAAAATCATGACAAGGGGAACAATAGTTGTAACAGAGGGACCGTCAATATTTTATTTCAAATGGACGATACCACCCCCGAAGGGAACATCAAACACACGAAGGGAACAACAGTTGTTTCGTTCAAATGAATGGAAACTACATGCAAAGGGAACAACAATAGCATGAAGGTAACAATAGTTGTTATGTTTCAAATGAATGCCAACGATGAGGTTCAAAATTTTTTTAACCATCTAATTAAGTGATTGGAAACCTCCCGTAGACATTTTTGTTTTAGCGAATTTTAGGATTGACTAGTCACCAACTAAATTCATTCAATTTTTTTTATGGGTAGGTTTATTCAATAATCGAAGTACTGGATGGTTTATTAGTTTCAAGCATTCATTGCAGTTGTCTCTTCCAGTTCTTATTTTCTCAAGTGACTTCCCTAAGAAGAAAAAAAACTAAAAACTCAATCAAATCCCTAAAGAAAGATATATACAATATGTACAGTGCTGGTAGAAATCAAAATTTTATGAAGTTGAATTTGTTGGGTTACTTTCCTAACCAGCTAAAATATGAATAGTAGGATCCTTACTTACTTCTTGGCAAAAGGATTCTTTTGAAAGCGGCTGATGGTAGAGTCGTAGTCGATGTCCATTTATCAAAAAAGGAGAATCAGACCCGCCGATGGTAACTAAAGTGACAGTGCCATTATCATGAACTTCATTGATTTCATATGTTCCCATCCACCTTGTCTGCAATTTTCCAGGGAAATCCTGAAATCTGGAAACATAGAGAAGTGCCCAATCACCTTTCTAGAAGTATTTCTTCTTGATATGTTTATCGTGCTAGCTAGCTCTCTGCTGTTGAATAACAACTGTGTGCTGCAGGGAGAACATGTGTCCTTCATATAATTCATTGAGTTGTTGCAAGCGCTGTGTATGTGCCTCCATAAGATCTAGTCCAATTTCCTGGGCCATCCTTAGAGTCTTGATCTCAAATTCAATTGAAAACATAGGTTATTTTCCATAGACTAGATTATAAGGGGAGTAGACAGTAGTGTTATTCCATGTTGTGCGGTAGGCCCATAAGGCATTTGGAAGCTCGGCTACCCAATTATGAGGGTTTGTTGAGACTATTTTTGTCAAAATTGCCTCCAAGACTTTATTAGTACTTTCTACTTATACGTTTTCCTGTGGGTGGTAGGGGGAAGTAACTCTGCTTTTAATATGATAATTGCGTAGGGTGGTCGTGATTTTATGGGTTGTAAATTGCGACCCCCCGTTAGTGATTACTTCCCTGGGTAATCCATCGCTTTCAAATAATTCGAAGAGAAACTTAATGACTTCTTCCTCCATTGTGTTTGAAAATGCTATTGCCTCTACCCATTTGGTCATATAGTCTATTGCAACTAGTATATAGGCCTTTTGGTTTGAGTTTGGGTTGAAGGGGCCAAAAAAGTATAGTGCCCATCTCTCGAAAGGTTTTGCGACTACTTGTGCTTGTAGGGGAATTTCATTAGCTTGGACTGGTCGACCCATCCTTTGATAGCTACCGCAGGCCTGGAGATACTTCTTCGCATCCTTAAATATTGAGGGCCAATAGTAGCCCATCTGTAAAATCTTATGCCCAGTTCTGCGGTTTGCAAAATGTCCGCCATAGGGCTCATCATGACCTCCCTTAAATACATCATAAATTTCGTCATCTCTTACACATCTTTGGATCTGGAGGTCAACCCTGTGTGGAAAAGATATCCACCAATCTAGGTGAACCGTGCACTGTGCTGGACGATTAGTTTCCTCCCTCTTGATGATAGGTGTGTTGGTAGTTTCCCAACTACCAGGTAATTTTCCACATCAATATACTATCGTGTCTTAATAGTGACAATGAACAGGTGTTCATCTGGAATTTGGTCTTCAATTGTCAAAGAATCATCTGTTTTGGGCACGCGAGACAAGAAATCTGCAACAAGATTTTCTCTTCCAGGTCGATCCTTGATGGTGATGTTTAATTCCTGCAATAGTAATAACCACCGTGTAACTCTTCCATTAGTAATAGGTTTGTTATCTAAACATTTAATAGCAGAATGATCAGTATACAGAATAACTGGATAGCCTATTATATAGTGGCAGAATTTATTAATAACATGTATAACAACTAAAAAATATTTTTCTGTTACTATGTAATTTAATTTAGCGGGAGTTAGATTTTTGCTAATAAAATAAATAGCATAAGGTTCCCTGTCTTCTTCCTATTCAAGGACAACGCCTATGGAGATATCTGATGCATCTGTAGAGATGTGGAATGGTATTTTCCAGTTTGGCCCTCTCAACACCGGTGTTGTTGAAACCCGCCTTTTGAGTTTTGCAAACACAACATGTAATTCCACATTCCTAGATAAAGCATGTAAAGGTGCAGTTTTTCTTGAGAATTTTTCTATGACCTACGATAATAGTGTGCATATCCAAGGAAACTATGTACCTCAGTTTGTGTACGAGGTGTAGGTAGATTAAATATTACCTCTATTTTTGTTGGGTCTACCTTGATTCCATCTGCAGAAACATAGTGTCCAAGTACCACACCTTTGGTCATCATCATATGACATTTCTCATGACTCAAACATAGCCTGGTAGCAATGCATTGTTCCAATACCTTCTCCATATTACTTAGAGCTTGATCAAAATCAGTGTTGTAAGGGGTGAAATTGTCCATGTAAACTTCAAGTCCTTCATTAATCAAATAAGAAAATATGCTCATAATGGCTCTCTAGAATGTGGTTGGAACATTACATATTCCAAAGAGAAATACTCTATATGCGAAGGTAGCCCAGGGACATGTAAATGTAGTTTTATCCTAGTCTTCTAGAGTAATTTGGATTTGATTATAACCACTAAAGCCATCTAAGAAGGAAAAAAATTGCTTCCCTACTAAAGTGTCAAGGACCTAATCAATTAAAGGTAAGGGAAAGTGGTCCTTCTGGGTATCCTTATTGATTTCTCTGTAGTCTACATAGATTCTCCATTTCCCATTCTTCTTGGGGACGATTACTAGTGGAGAAACCCACCGACTGTCTGAAATAAGATATATAAAATCTACATCCAACAGTTTCTGTAACTCTTATTTAACAACGTTCATGAGATGAGGGTTCAATCTTCATTTGGGATATTGAATGGGTCGAGCATCTTTCTCAATATAGATATGATGTGTACAAAGTTGGGGATCAATGCCCTTCATGTTAGGGTAATCCCAAGCAAAATCCTGTTGATATTTAGAAAGGATTTGAATCAATTTTTGTTGTTGTTTCTCATCCAAATTAGCATTAATATTCAGAAACCTCCCTAGTGAAATTTCAACTGATATGTTGTTATGGATAACAGTAGTGGGAATCTGTTGCTCCATCAATTCTTCCAAAGGATATCCATGTGCTTCATTATCTAAAACAACTTTTAGCATTTGACATGTTGGGTTTCTTATAATGGTTGGGATGTTAATGAAGCTACTGATCACATCATCTTCTAGTTGGTTCTTGAGTCTGGGAGCTTCTTCCAGTGTGAGAGGAGATCATAAATTATTTTTTGGATATCTAGGTGGTGGCAATTGTTTATGTATGATATGCAGACTCGGTTTAGATGGAGGATACATGATGAGGTTCTTTGTAGCACTTCCTATAGAAATTGTCATGTTTCATGTGCGACATCCTATGTATGCATTTGTTGTTACGAGCCATGGTATTCCTAGTATCAATGGGTGTCCATTGAGTCCACTTCTTGGTTTGATAACTAGGAAATTAGTTGGGTATTCCCAAGAGTCGACCGAAATTTCTATATCTTGTAATGTGTCGACTGGTTTAACCACTGATATATCAACAAATTGTAACATAATTGAAGTAGGTTCAAAGGAGGTGAAATCCATAATGTTACAGGTCTCAATGGTCAGGATATTAATGGTTTCCCCCAAATCCACTAGTGTATTTGGAAAAAAAAACCATGTATCTAAACTGTTACCACGAGATTCCTTGGGTCTGTATACTTGACCGACTCCTGCCTGCCTAGAATAAGGTTGGACAAGGATCCTACCACATGAATAGTTGATGGATTTTTATCTTTCCTGACAGGATTCTTCCCACATAATTCCTTAATTGTCTTTTCATAAATTGGGACATCTTGCAGAGCCTGTAGTAGTGGAATCTTAACACATAGATTCTTTAGTTCCCCTTGTTAGAATATAATGGATGTGCTCATTTTACCATCGAAAATATCACT
>CBVK0100964498.1:0-10265 GCA_900067695.1 Picea abies | reverse complement strand
ATCTAGTGTAACTTCCACTTCATTTTGGCTACAAGAGCTATGATGGTTCTAATAGAAGTGTATCTGGCTACACGAGAGAATGTTTCTTCATAGTCAATGCCTTCCTTCTGAGAAAATCAATGAGCCATAAATCTCGCCTTAAGTTTTTCAATACTTCCGTCTGTTGCATGTTTTATCTTGTATAACCACTCGGAAGATACCACATATTTATTCTTTGGTTTGGGAACTACTTCCTATACATCATTCTTTATAATGGACTAGTATTGTTCTGTCATGGCATCCATCCATTCGTTCTTCTGAATGGATTCTTCAAATTAATTAGGTTCCTTTTCTATGAGATCACACATCAAATCCATATAGCTGGAGAATGTCTTAGGTTTCTTTTTTTTTCTCATGGTTCCTTTTGGGGCACCATACTTCTTTTCATATTGAATAAGTTATCTCACCCAAGTTGTCTTTCTCTTGTGAGAGATCATCATATAGGGAGGTTCTTGAGATTATATCATATCATGATCTTCTGAAATCTCATCAGGGGTAACTATAACTTCCCTCACTGGTTCTGCAATTCTAGGAGCTACAATTTCTTCTTCATATACTTCTTCAAGATGACATTTCCTTGATATTTTGAGTGTTGCATCTTCATCAAAGGTTAAATATATGTTGATTACAATATGATGGTAACCTGGTATGTAAATTCTAAAGTCCTTGGAGACCTCATAGTATCCAAAAAAAATTCCCTTCTTTCCTGAAGGATCCAACTTAGTTCTCTTTTCTTTTTAATGTGTACAAATACTGAGCAACCAAATATTTTGAGATGGATTATTTCTAGCTTCTTTCCAATGAACATTTCTTTGGGAGTTTTGAATCTAAGTGCATTATGAGATAAGCCAAAGTTCACAAGGACTCTCAGTAAAGTGAGGTAAGGCTGCATACGAGTGACCTTTTAACTTGTACAAACCACCTTCTTTTGTCCCATTAACAATTGCATCTTCTATGGTTTTTCCTTTAGGCTACATAAGAAATTCACCATCTATTAATGCAACCCTGAAACCTTTCTTATCTAGAGATGATATAGAAAGTAAGTTCTTTTTCAAACCTGGTACATAAAGTACATCCTTCATTCTCATTGTAGTTCATGAATCAAGTTTGTAGGTGGATTCTCCCATTCCTTTGATAGGGTAATGATAATCATATCCAAGTGAAAATTTCTAGGGGAAGTCCTTTTCTGTAAGACTAGAGATAATGTCTTTATGACCTGTCATGTGCTTAGAGGCACCACTATCTATGAGTCAAGTATCCTCTCCAAGTGTCACAGATCCCGAGAGGGATAAAAACAAAACATAGTCTTCAATATATTCTTTAATCAACTTCTTGGGTGGCTCATCATCTTCAGCTGCACGAGCATGATGTCTTTTGTTATTTCTCATCTTGTATTCTTCCCTTTTGGAAGGACAATTCTTAGCAATGTGTCCCATATTATCACAACAATAACATTGATAAGAGGATAAATATTTTCACTTTATTTGACCCTTATGATATTTCTAGAATCTCTTTGGAGGGTGAGATTCTTTATCAAAGTGGTCTGCTTTTGAAAATGAGACTTTTTCTTTCCTCCTTAAGAATGAGCACCTAGGGATTGATATTCATCTCTTAATAGGATGACTTCTTAGTTGGATACTCTTTCTCCTTCTTGAACACGTTCTTCCCATAAACTATCAAATTGGAGTTTCTCTTTTCTTGCACAAATAGTTTGGATGAAGGAATCCAAAGGTATTGTGAGACCATTAAGATTTTTCATTATGATGTCATCTTCATCCAAGTTGTCTCCAATTGCTTCTAAAGTTTCCTTTAATTGAGAAACCCTAGATAAATAGTCTTGAACTATTTCTCCTTTCTGCATCTTTGCATTCTTGAGTTGGGTTCTCAAGTTCAACTTTTGGTTGATGTTGTTTCCTTCATACATTCTAGTTAGGGAATACAACATCTCTTTTGGAGTATTCTTAGAAGACACTTGAGGGATCATGTGGTATTTAATGGAATCTTCAATTATTCTTTTTTCCCTAATCATATCTTTCTTGTACTTCTCTTTGGATTCATCTTCTTTGGGTTCCAGTAAATTTTATTTTATGAATTTTGATGGTCATTCTCTTCAAGAATGAGTCCAATTTTGTATTTTCGGGCATGGAAATTTTCCACACCTTATAACTTGTCGACAATCTTGGTGCTTGTAGACATCTTGACCTGGAGCTAGGAAAATGACCAGAAAACGAAAGTGCTCAGAAAATGAATCTGAACTTACTAGGAGATGCATTGGGCTGAGTTGAGTTGGCCAGAGCTGATTGTTTCTGAAAATTCCAAGTTTTACCCTTGAAAATTGACCTATGCAAATCTGGACTGGTACTTTTGGTACTACTCTGGTTTCCTAGTTTCTTGGTTTTCTAGTACCATCCAAAACTAGGGTTTGACTTTTCAAAGAATTTGGCCATTGAAAAAGTTCGATCAAGCTACCAAAAGATGCACTAGAGAAAGGAACACTTCCTAAGATAGTTTTTGGTAAACAATTCCTCTTCAGTAAAATTCCCTAATTTCCTTGTACGACAACAATGACGTTTTTATATACCCAGTGAAAGCTTCTCTATTCAGTCAAGCTCTGATTCCATGTTAAGTTTTAATGATTTTATTAGGTTATTTCCAAATTGCATGAGAATTCAATGCATTTATAAAACAATAACATAAAAAGGATGATTGAAAGAAACACAATCACAAGGTACACAGTATTTTATCCTAGGAAACCCTCATGGGGGATAAAATCCAAAAAAACTTCCTCAATAATAGATTGCCAATAGAATGCCAAGAATAAGACCAAAACACCAAGAATAAAACAAGACTAAGCATGCATCTATCTTCTCCTTCCTCCTACAACTGCAACTGCCTTCAAGATATGCATACTAGATGAGTGAGTGTGAGAGTGCATAAGTGAGGCACCTTCATCACATATAAATACTAGTTGAGGAGGCATTAGGGTTATGTCTCTTGACATGGTAGGGATGAATTCTTCTAGAAGTGGTTAAAACCACTTTATAAACACTAGGGGCCGAATTTACAAATCCCACCATATAAATATGATTTGACCAATCCAAAAAAGGGGATTTGATATTATACAATACCCGACATGATCAATCCACAAAAGGGGATTTGATCTATAAGATAATAACAAAAAGGGGATTTGATATTATACAATACCCGACATGATCAATCCACAAAACGGGATTTGATCTATAGGATAATAACTCAAAGTTAATTAGAATATTCTTTGAAGTTACAATATTTCAAAACTCATAACCCCGAGAGTTAACATAATTAAACATTCATTAATCATGGGATTACCTTAATTAATTATGGGATTAACTTAATTAAGTATCTCGTAATCCCCATATGGTGGACTGTAGGGGTTTTAGTCAATAAGGGGTCAGTAAGGGTCAAGTCCATGATATCTTTGATTACCTAGTGGTGCCACGTGTCATGATCTGAGTGGTGCCACATCTCATGAAGATTTGGCATATTTGAAAGTAGATCCAAGTGGAAAAAGAGTGCCACGTGTTGAGTGGTACATGTGCCATGTTTCATTCTAGGTGGCCTGACCAATTAGGGCCATGTGTCCTAGGATGCCATCTTTACTTCGAATCTTAGACCTCTAGGAGGTTTTGAGAAATAAGACTTACAAAGAGGGTCGATGATCGATGTTCGATAGACCTGATATGATGTTGTATGATGTCATTTAATGAATAGGAGGTGTACAAGTGTCAACATCCTATTAGGAAAACTTGGACACTGCGATGACATGTACATACATGCCAACCCATGTGGAAGGTCCATGTGTCATGACACAGGTGGTGCCATGTGGCAGAAAGATTTGGCATGATGAGATAAGAGTCTGTAGAGGAAATGAGTTCCACATCTCAAAGTGGTACCAATGCCATGTGTCATGCCAGGTGGTAGATAGTGGCGAGGCCACATGTTAGAACATGTGGCCTATTTCATATAGGGAAATGTGTCCTAAGATCTAGATCATGGTGGATTGGACCTTTTGGGATATATTTACATCAAACAATATTGGTTCCTACCCAAAAATTTGTGCTACGGGGCTTTCTTCAAGGGTTGACATCAATGACAACCAACCTTAATCAACAGGTGGCTTAAGCTTCCTCATCTCTCCTTGCAAAATTGTCCAATTCATGTCTTGTTCTTTGGTGCCTAACATGAGACACCTATGGACTACTTATGGAATCTTCAGATGCATAAAATTTCCTTGTTGATTAGGGAGGCAAGTGATGCCTATGATTTCTTCTAGCACTTCTTGAATAACCAGCTCTTGTACGAACATATTCCCTCTTCCTCCTATTTTGAGTTTTATCCATTCTTTGTTTGCCTCTACAACTGATTTAATCTTTGCATCACTTGAGAATTTATCTGATTTGTTCTCTCATCAACCTCTCGTTGTCTTGTTTGTAACTCTGCACTTCTATTTTCAAGCTTCTCATAGTCTCAATGTTTCTTGCTCCCCTATGTCCTTCTGTCCGTTGGATTTTTTCTCTACATTACCAACACTGATATTCTGACCCTTGGCATCTTTATCATGGCTGGAAGCTCCCTCTTCTTATTCCATTTCTTCAATATGCATTCTTAAACTGAAATGATATGTTCACACCCACAAATTCTACAAAATGTCAAAGCAACCGTTTTTTTAGAATTTTGCATATTATAGGAAATAATTTCCAAACAATGCTATAGGTCCTTTTTCTTCTCAATTCATGAAGAAATATCACAGTTATCCAAAATAGAATGACTCTAGGTCCTTCTCCTCTGAATCATCTTTCCAATGACTAAAATCTCACCCCAATCATATATCGGAGCTAGAAGTTAGGCCTCCCTGAAAAAACCACTTTCATCCCTCTTAGCTGATACAAAAATCGAATGCCTCCTAGGCACCTCCTTCAAACCATGTTCCACATGACCATGGCTCGAAACTGTGGGCTTAATCACCCTTTAATGCCTCACTCTGTATTTATTCTACAAAGGAGCTGGCAGGAACACCATGTCCGAGGGCTTGGTTACCTTCCAGACCCCTTTTTACCTTAGCATGGGACCCATGCTAGGACCAAGTCCTCTAGACTTCAACCTTCGACTGTTTTCCCTTGTAAACTTATGTTTTCCCCTGGAGTTACGATTCGTCGAACCCATCAATCATTCCACTAGTGAAAATGGACGGTCGAGACTTAATATCCCATCGAACGAACGATCCCACCCCCATCTAGAGGCTTCAATGAGATCCACGGTTGTGACTTAATCAAGTGTTGGAATGGACGACATTTATCAATTTGGGACTTCAGCGCTCCAAGAATCTGAGACATTTCCCTTCCTGAGTCTTCAACTTCCTCGGAGTGGAAATCCACTGAAGTAATTACACTGTTCATCCACAGTTTAATCAGATGATTGAGACTTAATTAAGTGCTGGGATGGACGATCCTTACACATTTTGGAATTTCGATGCTCTGGGGCTCTGAGATATTTCCATTCCTGAGTCTACCACTTCCTCAGAGTGACAATCCATCGAAGTGCTCACCCATCCTCCCTCTACTTGATCCAATGGTTGAGAAAGGTCCCAAAGGTATCTTAGATCGACGGTCTGCATGCCTTCACAACTTCGATCTTCGACACTTTTCACTAAGAGAAACTTGGACATCGCCAAAGTTAGAAACTCCAGAAGATGACATGACATGATGATGTCACCTAGGGTGACGTGGACCTGTGGCACATGTGCCACGTATCACTAAAAAATGAATAGATCAGGGTCCAAAATGTACCAAATATGGGTGACATGTGTCCTCACACGGCACCCCTGCCAGATGGCATAATCCACATCGTCAACAAAACAAACGATCCACAATCTATTCTTCAGATCCGACAACCCGCGTAACTTCACATCTTTATACTTTTGCAAATTCGACACTTTGAGGATTTGTTCTACAACATGCCCATAAATCGTTGGAGTGGCGAAGTTCCAAAGTTTGAACTTTGCTAACCCTCCACTACTAGTATATCTGACGACCTGCAACACTCATGAAGTCCTTCCCTTGATCTAATGGTCGACAAGAATTTTGGGACTTCGGTGCTCCAAGGCTCTGGGTGTTGGCAGTTCAAAAAAGTTTAAAACTCTCAGAGTGAAATCTCCTAAATATGTCAATACTGGTTGACCATGAATGATGATGGATATTCCCCCATGCCTCGTATCAGATTGGATGACTGACAGGACTTCAGGACTCTATCCTTCGGCAGTTCAGGCTTGCCTGCCTACCAAGATCCCTGAATCGACGAATTCTGAAGTTTTTTTCCTTTCCCACTTGGCTTCGATCGATGGATAATGATTGAACATCTAGATATGATGGCTTGGACTTAATCATACCCAACATCTTGTTTCACCTTCATCAGGAGACCCCTGTTCACCTGCCCTCCGATCCAATGATCCAGATCTCCCTTGATCCCATGGTGGTTATCGTTCCCAAATTCGAAAGGGATGGTCGCGATCCCACGATCCCTTATAAAGGAGCTTTGACACTGTGGCTTCTATGCAGACTCTACAATTCCATTCCTCCTGAGATTTACGATTTCAATATCATAATATATCTCAACCATGAGACTCTGACCAACATATCTAGCCCATACCAGCCCAATGTTTCAACCAGTAGCTCTGATACCAATTTGTGACGTACCCAACCGCCCACAGGTTAGGCTACATCACCTCAAGCCCACTTCTGGACTTCTTTTGACTTCTGATCTAACTTGTAATTAATAAATATGCATGCAGTAGTCCCATGCACATAGATCAAGGTTCATGCTACAACATAATTAAGATGAACCATATGTCGCACACAACAATAACCAACAAGCATGCATACTATGGATACAAAATTCATAGATAAATAAATACATAGTGGAATAATTACACAAGTAAATAAAACCATAATAGAGAGCGCTTATCTTTAATGAAATGAATCACCAACTAGATACAAACTAAGGACGATCCACCCAATCATCGACACTGATGTTCCAAATATCAACAGAAGTGTCACTCCCCGAGCCAGGGCTATGAATTCGAAAGGAAGATTCTAGAGTGTCACTCGGCTTCCCAAACCAGTTAGCAATCAAGATATCACAGAATTTTCATCACCCACAACAAACCAAAGTACACCAGATCTCTTCTACATAGCTTGCACAACCCAAGAGAATGGGTGCCCTTCTCTACCACACAGTCCCTCAAGTTTTCCATCTCCTTCCAAGGATCTAATGCAACTGGTAAAAAATATCCATGTTGGGACTCTTAGGAATTGCAGTTATGAGAAAAAATAAACAATGCTAAAGAATCTCAGACATGCAGGCCTTGATTCATGGCTGGAATACACCAACAATCTCTACAACCAACAAACCATGTCTCCTCTCCAACAATTCACTTTCCCTTCCCAAGCCAAACACGAATGAGGAAAGAAGAATGGGTGAAATAATGAATGGAGAGAGATCATAGTGAAAGGTGTGAACAATGAGAAATTGATTGAGTGAGTGAGTGAATGAGAAAGAAGCAACCAGAAGAACAGGAACAAGAACCTCCCAAACATACCAAGGACAGGTTAAGTAATTATTGAAATTAAGGAACCACTTGGCCTTACCCCCAAGAAGCTCATGTAACTGCTATTATCCATTAAACAAAAATGGGTAAATAAAATATAAAATAAATACTTATCCCCTCAAGCCCCCTTTCTTGTGGAACCATAGCCCCCTATAACTCTTTTCCTTGTCTGTCTAGAATCCAATGATGTATTTATTATTAATAATGATCAAACATTACATTTCCTAGGAACAATGGACTCTTTCAATTGTTTGGGTACTCTGGTATTCCTGGATTAACAAAATACATTATTTAATACAGGGCTCAACACTCAAGGTGTTACATGTCGTCCCCCTTATTTTGGCACTGTCCTCAGTGCATATAAAAAAATAAGATCAAAATCTCAAAATTTATTCAAAACGTTTCGGGTACTCTTCCCACATGGCATCTTCATGCTCCCAAGTAGCATCTCCAAGACTGTAGTATGTGAATTGGACCTTTACCAACTCTATAACTCGATTCTGGAACATTTTGACTTTTCTGTCCAATATTCATATTGGCTAGACCTACAAGTCTCCCTCTATCTCTACCTTAATTAGATTCCAATTAATAGCATGGTTAGGATCATGTACATTATTTTTTAGCAAAGAGACATGAAATACATTATGCACATTCATAGAAGCAGGCAATGAAAGCATTTATGCAACTGGCCATATTATGTCCAATATCTCAAATGGACCACAAAATATGGCTACTATATTTGTACAACTACCCAACTTAAAAGAGATCTTCTTGGGCTTCACTTTTAAAAGAACATGCTCCCCCACTTTAAATTCTCTAGCTATTATGTTTTTATCTGCATAAATTTTCTGTCTATCTTGAGATGACTTTAATTTCTTCTTAATTCTAACTATCTAGTCTTCCATATCCTTGAGCAATTCGGTCCCAAGTACCACTTTGTCTGTAGGGTTGTCCCAAATCACTGGAGTATTGCATTTCCTACAATAAAAAGCTTCTAATGGGATCATTTTCAATGAATCTTGATATCCATTATTATAGGCAAAATCAACCAAGTGCAAGTAATCTTCTCACTTAGATGGCTTATCCATCACATACATTCTCAACATGTCTTCAATTACTCGGTTGACTTTCTCTGTCTTCCCATTTGACTGTGGATGGTATGTTGTTAGAAAGTTCATATTTGTACCAAATCCTTTAAATAATCCCCTCCATAAATTTGAAGTAAACGTTGTATCTTTTTTTCAAGACAATTGTCTTAGGTATCCCATGCAACCTACCAATCTCCCTCATGTAAATTTATGCAATATTAGCTGTTGTATGAGTTATTTTTATAGGAACAAAATGAGTAGCCTTTGTCAATTTATCAACCACGACCATGATTGAATCATGTTGCCTTGCTGTCCTGGGAAATTTAGTTATAAAATCCATGGTTACCACTTCCCACTTCTTCTCTAGAATTGGTAATGGTTGTAGAAAACCCGTTGGGTTCCTATGCTCAACTTTCACTCTCTGACATTTCATACATTTGGTAATGTAATCCAAAACATCTTTTTTTTTCATTCCTAGCCAAAAGAATTGGCTTCTTACTACTGCAATAATTTTCTGGTAACTCGGATGTCCAACATATGGAACATTATGCATTTCTTTTAATACCGAATTCCTAAATTATTCGAAACTAAGAAAATAAATTCTATTTTTATGAATAAGTAATCCATCTTCCTTCATCTCATATTCTTTAATTTTTCATTGTACATTTTCTTGCTGTAAGATTTCATTTTACCTATAGGTAATGTTGATCTCTGACAACAACATCTAAAATTCTGCTTGTTAAATTTGAATGATGTATACTAACAACTATAGCATGCATGAGAATGTTAAGAACCAAAGACTAAATACATAAATATCACAATAGATCAATAGAGCAATATAGAAGAAACCACACTTTATTATTATGAAACCCTTATTGTAGGGAAAAAACATACAATGGATCCTATTATGGAAGGGATACTCTCCTATTCACTTGCCTCTTCGAGGGGGAATCCTCTTATTGAGCTATCACTCACAAAACAATATTTCTCTTCATATCCCATTACATTTCTTTAACACCTTTATATAGTGCTACCATCACCTAAGAACATTCTAGAGGAGGAATATTTTAGAAGAATAACCTTCTAAGAATTCCTCTTACATTTATTATATTTAACTACCCATTTATTATATCTAACTACCATAGTGGGCCTTATTTAATAATATAGTGGACCTAGTCCACCTTACATTCAATTTCCTCCACTACCTCTCTACCTACCTAACATTCCATCCCCCTTATGAAAGCATTGTCCTCAATGCTTGTTATGAGGGTGCACAACCATATATCAGGGTCCCATGGATAACTGTCGATCATAGTGTTGAATTATACTAAAGAACCATGGTTCCATGTATAAAGGAAATATGTGATGCTGAAGTAGTCCAACTGCCATTATAAACTAGGGTCCCATGCCCAAGTTCTCATGTGAACTCTACGCAAAATATTTTGAAACCCAATAACCAACTGAAAATGATGCTCCAAAGATTGACACATGTCATG
>CBVK0100964497.1:0-10265 GCA_900067695.1 Picea abies | reverse complement strand
TGTGAGTTGGCCATGCATTAAATTTGAAACAAGTGGGCATTTATGACCATTGAACTCGTACGTTGTCATCTTTGGAATTCGTTAGGGATTATTCATTCTGGATTGTGGAGAGAAAACATAATATTGTGTTTGCTTTGGAAGACAGTTGCTTATTAGTTGTTGCAATCGTGAATCCTATACAATTGTTCAAACTTGGAATTGTATAAAGATTGGTTTATGCTTGCTAAGGTATGTACCCATGTAGATTTGAAAGCATTATTGTAGCTAGTTTCTTGTTAAATGAACTAATATGGCTATGTAATTGGTTGCTAGTGTGAAAATCTTCTTTCCCTTGTCTTTTGCTTGTATACAAAGAAATTCACGGTGAAAAATGTTGGAGTCCTTCGGGAATAGTTGGTTTTAAAATTTTATTATTGTTGAAGAGTTTGTGGTGAAAAGAATTGTAGTTTATTTATCCCTATTTTTATACTTTCATATGTTTTCTACTGCGACTAGTTCATAATATCATTTTCCATACATACTTCTTTGTGTTCTAGAAACGAAATGGTTTGACTATGAAATTTCAATGGAAACAAAACAAGTGAGTTTTGGGTTTTAACCCATAACGATGACTGATTACTTATGATGAAATGTGACTTGGGTTCTGTCTAGAATAAATTTTAAAGGTCTGGAAGTTAAATTGGTCTGATACCCTAGTTTGTTTTATACCTCAACTTGGTTCCTTGATATTTCTCATACTTGGTATTGCTTCCTCTACTGAAATAAGGGTTTCATTGGTTTAAATGTGTTGTTGATGGTTATCCTTTGAAATCTTTTGAATTTGACATACCCTGTTGGTATGGTCATTAAGAAGTCTCACCCAACTTTCTTGATTATTTTACATTATTCTTGGGTTACATGATAAAGTATATGAGCTCATGATCTATTCATATTTCCCATATTCAATCCTTTATGTAACAATTCATACTATGTTCTTTGGAAAAGCACCAGTCATCACAAAAACTCTTTGACGATACTTACTTTGGGTATTGATAAATAGTTTGGATATGCAAGTTTATTAGTTGTAAATATCAATTAGTTTATGCAGTGGATGGTATAAGCATTATTGTGAACTTTTAAAAGAAGGTGTAAATATTGTTGTGGTTACTTCGCATATAGTAATGGAAAAATAGCAAAACCCAATCGTTATGTTGGCCTCAAAGTTGTTGGTTCGGTGTGTGTGTGTCATTGAAAAATACTCACAAATAAATGAGTACACGTTGGCTGAGTTAAAATTTCCAAATAAGTTCCACATAGACATTTTGTGTCCCATCCTCCATTTGTTTTCACTTTCCATAAGCATATACCCTATGTCATAAAAAATGGTCCAAAATCTATTAAATTCATAAGTTGTTATATATATATATATATATATATATATATATATATAGTTGTTTGATTTTGAAAAGAACGCAACAAGATTAAAGTTTTCAGATTTACTACAGAAATCAGAAGACTAAAATCTTTATGAATAATGGGCATGATTTTTCTCCCCTCTTTTACATAATGATTTTTTCATTTCCCCCCTTGAATACTTGATCTGCCACGCTGTAGTCAGAGCCATATTAGTCATGTTCAACAAATTCTGCAAAGTATGTTTATGTTTTTGTGTGTCGTATAATACTTAAAAGATTCTTATTAACTAATTGAAATGGAAAATATATGAGCTTCTTTAACAAGGGAAGCAAAGGTAGTAATAGGGGTAACAGAGGAGGAAGAGGAAAAAGGCTTAACATGTTTTGGCAGCAGAGGAAGCACAAGAAGATAAGATTCTTTATCCATTTTGATGCAGATCCAAATGAGTTCAACCAGTTGGTGCAAACTGCTTATTTAATCCTCAGTGGGAAATCAACATTACCTCAACCCCCAGCTCCCCCTTGTGCACCTTTGCAACCTCACCTGAGTATCATGGACATTCTTGAGCCTCCTATTGAACCTACAAATGATGGTTGGGATAATCATATAGTGAATCGTCTTTCTAGTGTTGCACAAAGGCCTACCAATCCAAGAGACCCTCCTTTACCTCATTATACAATTCCTTTTGTGAAATTAGTTGCTTCTATAGCTCATTCGTCTCCTAGGGAACATAAATCACCCTATCAAGAACTTCAAATTGATAAAGAAATGAATCATGTTGTTATCCCTAGTACTGACATATCCCAATCTACCTTTCTATACTCAAAAAACAAAAATCAGCAAAGGAAAAAAGTGGTAGGAGGGAAATTACTTTTAGTGACATGCATCTAGAGTTAAATAAGTATGAAGGCATGGAAGAGAAAAATCTCTTTCTTGAGGACGTACAAAATCTTAAACCAAATGAGTATGAAGGCAAGAAGGAAAGATAAATGTATTTTAAGAAGAAATACCCTTAGCTCTTTTAATTTATGTCATGACAATGTTTATTTTTGGACACATGAGACTTTATTTTGGACATAAAGTTGACATATGATATTTATTTTGAGAAATTAAAATGTCATTTTTCTTTTTTTATAAATGGGAGGTACAAGTGTTTTGTTGATTTGGAATTATTTTAATGGTGCCATTTATTGATTTCTATTTTGTTTCCATGTGTATATTTTCATATTATTTTGGAGATACAAGGGAATTTTTTTATAAAGAAAAGTATTGAAAATCTAGTGGGACCCCACCAACTATTAGTTAAAATACAAAAAACACATTCCTGACCCTTTATCCTAAAACAAATTTACTCTCTTGTAAATTAAAAATTAATTATTTTTGTTAAAAAAAATAGTTGAATTGCTCAACTACTTGAACTCCTATTGATCGTGGATGGGGGAAAAAAGGTTATACAGGAAAGGAGGGGTATCATTCCTTTTTATTGGAGCAACAGATTCCTCCAAGGGATAGAATATGGAATAAAATATGGGGAGGCAACTCTCTTCCAAAGCTAAATCTATTTTGTGGGATGGTGGTTCGTGAGAAAATTTTCGTTGGAAATAATCTTCAAAGAAGGGGAATACAAGGGTCGACTAGATGTGCGCTGTGTACCAGGCACTATGAAACCGTTTCTCATTTATTCGTAGAATGTGAATATATGCAACAAGTATGGGAAACTACCTTCAAATACTATCCCCCAAATCCTCTTCTCCCTAAGTCATGGCAGGATATGTTCTTAAATTGGCACAACTTTTGTCTTGGCTCTCTATACAAAAAACATATATTAAAAAGAATATGGTTGGCTCTTCCTAAGTTTATCTATTGGTAAATCTGGTTGGCAAGGAATAAAGTCATTTTTCAACAACAAGCCTCCTCTCCTTCTAGTATCTCTATCTTGTCTTGTAGTCTAGCAGCAGAAGCAATCCTCTTGTATGAAGTTAAAAATTCAAGTATGGAAAACCTTGATTTAGAAAAAATATCATGGCTTAATAAATTTCTCCATCTACATATAACTCCCCATCCCAAGATAATGCTTCCCATTTCCTCAAAGGAGTGGAAAACAAGAAGTAACAAAAGTGATTTTCTTAACTAGTGTTGAAAATTGAATTGTGCTATTATGTTTTTTGATGGAGCATCCAAAGGGAACCCTAGGATGGAAAGTGCAGCGGGTGTCACTCTTAACCTTGGTGAATCTGAGCATTTCTCCTTCTGTTGGGGGCTTGGCATTGCCACCAATAACAGGGCTGCATTTCTTGCAATGCACATCGGATTGCGATTGGCCAAGACAACACGAATAAGAAAATTGGTGGTAATGGGAGATTCAAAGGTGGTTATTAAATCTATTCGGGGTGGTAGCAACCTAAAAACAAGGACATGTCCCCCCTTGTGAGAAAATTTTCGTTGGAAATAATCTTCAAAGAAGGGGAATACAAGGGTCGACTAGATGTGCACTGTGTACCAGGCACTATGAAACCATTTCTCATTTATTCTTAGAATGTGAATATATGCAACAAATATGGGAAACTACCTTCAAATACTATCTCCCAAATCCTCTTCTCCCTAAGCCATGGCATGATATGTTCTTAAATTGGCACAAATTTTGTCCCGGCTCTCTATACAAAAAACATATATTAAAAAGAATATGGTTGTCTCTTCCTAATTTTATCTATTGGGAAATCTGGTTGGCAAGGAATAAAGTCATTTTTCAACAACAAGCCTCCTCTCCTTCTAGTATCTCTATCTTGTCTTGTAGTCTAGTAGCAGAAGCAATCCTCTCATATGAAGCTAAAAATTCACGTATGGAAAACCTTGATTTAGAAAAAATATCATGGCTTAATAAATTTCTCCATCTACGTATAACTCCCCATCCCAAGATAATGCTTCCCATTTGCTCAAAGGAGTGGAAAACAAGAAGTAACAAAAGTGATTTCCTTAACTAGTATCGAAAATTGAATTGTGCTATTATGTTTTTTGATGGAGCATCCAAAGGGAACCCTGGGATGGAAAGTGCAGGGGGTGTCACTCTTAACCTTGGTGAATCTGAGCATTTCTCCTTCTCCTGGGGGCTTGGCATTGCCACTAATAACAGGGCTGAATTTCTTGCAATGTACATCGGATTGCGATTGGCCAAGACAATACGAATAAGAAAATTGGTGGTAATGGGATATTCAAAGGTGGTTATTAAATCTATTCGGGGTGGTAGAAACCTAAAAACAAGGACATGTCCCCCCTTGGTTCAACAAGTCTTGTATGAGTTAGAAAATTTTGAAGAAATTCAGCTTTTTCATATTTTGTGTGACCTCAATCAATGGGCGAATGGATTGGCTAATTTTTCAACCTCTTTAAGTTTTGGAGTGGTGGCTAAAGGTCACAATCAATCCCTTCTTTTTCCTCCATAAGCATTTATATGCCCTCTCCAATTTTATAGATTACTTTTTTCACCCTTATCTTGTCATACCTACATGCATCCTTACGTATCTCAACCTCCCTTTTGCTTATGCCCCTTGCACGATGTAGCTCCCTTCAATCCAATTCATTTCTCCCTCTTATTTTAATCTTTCTTATTTATGGGCAACGCTTGGCCTCTTTTTAGGTGCCAACAGGCACCCATTTCTTTCTTATTACCCGATCCTATTCCATGCGAAACTTTTGAGGTCGACGAGGTGCTGGTTGGAAAGCCCCAACTAGTTTAGTGGTGCGTTCCTGGACTCTAAGCCAATGTCCTCTCGTTCAACACGTGGGTGATCCCTTTTCTACTACAAGTGTGCAGTATCATAAACTTTTCTCCGAGGAAAGGGATTGGAATTCTCGGCCTGTTTCTGCTGCTTCTCTTGGACTATTGTATTCTAGCAAGAGGATTCCCATGATTCTTTGCCTTATTTCCAATCTCAAGCCTTGGAACTTGGAGTTTCTTTTGTTAATAAATGGTGATCGTTGGAGCAACATCAACATTATGTCAACCTTAGGGGGTTAAGTGGTTGAATTTAGGTCCTATGTTGTTGGCAATCTCTTGGACTATTGTATTCTAGCAAGAGGATTCCCATGATTCTTTGCCTTATTTCCAATCTCAAGCCTTGGAACTTGGAGTTTCTTTTGTTAATAAATGGTGATCGTTGGAGCAACATCAACATTATGTCAACCTTAGGGAGTTAAGTGGTTGAATTTAGGTCCTATGTTGTTGGCAATCAGTTGGCTGAAATACAAGATCAATAGGAACATCAATATCTTAGGCAACATTTGGATGATCAAAACACTCATTGTGAAACAAGTTTTATTTATGCCCCTATCACCATATCTGAACAACATGAATCTAAGATCCTCTTGAAGGACCCCAACTAGCATGAAGATTTAGGTATAGAACTCAAACTTTAAATATCTCTTTCTTTATTTTGAATGCAATGTAAAACTGATTATGTTTTAGTCTCTTTCATCATAGTATATACAAGCAGGTACTATAGTAGAAGGAAGTCTTTAAATTCTGTATTTACTTTGCTATGGAAAGCAACAAGTTTTGTAAAAAAAATTGTTATAGAATCGTTGATGAAGCAATGTACTCTTTGTTGCCTCTCTATTAGCAATTTTTTTTAATACAAGATACCCATTTATGTTAAAAAAAAAATTGAACTACTTGGAAGAAGATATAAAGGAAGATGCGACAATGGGAGAGAGAGAGAGAATGGAGAAGTGAGACTATTGATAAGGTATGCCTAAGTAGAGAGAGAGAATGGAGAAGTGAGACTATTGATAAGGTATGCCTAAGTACTAAGTGAGATTTTCATCTTTTCATTCCATTATGAGTTTTCATGAGAATTGAATTGTCTTGTTGACAGTAGGGTTGTTCTGAAAGGTGGCAAAGAAAAGACTAGGTGGCATTGATTGGTGATATGCTCCAAGGTCATTTATTTTCTTTGAAGTATGTTTTTCTTAATTAGACTTTCTAATGTTGTTCAATGCTAATTACTACAAGTTTTGTAGTTTTTTAAATGATTATGCACATGTAATTGTTGAATGGTGTTGTCATTGATGTCAAAGTCAGTCCTTGCTAATTAACACGAAGAACACATCCTCCTTTGAAGCAGTGAAGAAGAGAAGGCAAAGTCATCTCCTTGAAGCCCCTATTAGTAATGAATATGTGTCTACTTGAAGTTCCTTGAAGGATATTTGACATAAATGATTTTAATATACGTTAGTGAATTACAATTATAGGAAATACCAATGGACAAGAAGCCCTAGAAGAAAGGAAAGGGAACCCAAATGAATGGTGCAGAAGCCCCATAGTTGATTGAAGAAAAAGAGAATGAAGGTCATTGCAGATGCATGCAAAACCTCTATGGATTGATAGCCCTCGTCAATCTATTTCCAACGGTAGGTGGCACGCCATGTGGTTCCTCACCGTTGAGGAAATATGTCCTTTTAAATATGATTATATAAGGTATGGTCAAGAAGCCCTAAAAGAAGCCCCAAATCTAAGGACAACAAGTCCACTAAAGTCAGCCCCAAGTGGAATAAAATATTGAAAATCAAATTAAATTTAGATGATAAAGTCGACCCCATTTGGAACTCTCCTTGAAAACCCAACTCGAAGAAGCAAATATTACAAAGGAAGTGATCATGATCAACTTCATACATTGTTCTAAGTAATTTACTTTGGAGACTGTTGATAATGTGAATGTTGAAGAGGAGGAGTCTGGGCAACAACTATTATATATTTGAGAACTATCTTTTGGATAATTTGAAGTGTTTTGGGAAGGTAGATTCACAATGATTTGATGGCAGACTTGTGGAATGTCTCATGACAGATTGGTAGATTGCTTCAAGGTGTAGTTTAGAACACATCTCCATGCAAATATAAAGGGGTTAGCTAGAAAACACAAGGAATATCATTGGATCATGATTGAAAACATTCAAGAATGTGTTGGACGACCTAGTGTTCTTGTTGCAAACTTGTAGAGTTTGATTTGAAGATAGAGCAAACAAGTGGACATGTTTGATTCAGCTTGAGAAGCAGGAACATGTGGTGATCAATTGCAACAGATTTGAAGAAGCTCTTAGAATAGTGAGTTGCCAGATTAGTTAGCATTGTGTACAATAGAGTAGCAGAGTCATGGACAGGCTTGTGACATATAGATAGAGATAAATTCATGAGATATTTTCTAGGTCTAGAAGACGATACTTGACATGATTCAGAGCAGATGCATGACAATGGATGAAGGCATGAGATCAGGAGGAATTGCAAAAAGGTAGAAGGAATTGTTGTCATTATCTTTAAGAGGAATGTTCAGTAAAGCATATGAGTCAGAAGAGAAGCATATTGATAGGTGGAACCAACACAATACATGAAGGCAAGTTGTAAGACGCACAAGAAGACATGTGTTACACACCAAATTCCCACACTATTAAGTGTGGATTTGTCACACTTAAGTGACAAAGTGTTTGTCATGATCCCTAGACATGTTTGGGGGGGAGGGGGTATTTATCATATGAAGGTTAAAATACTATGTGCACATGTATTACTAATTTTTATTGAAGAAAGAAAATTAATTTAGTGAGAATCCACCTCACATCTAGTTTCATATTCTCAAGAAGAAGTTGAGAGTCTCATGGGTGGTTGAGAGATTTTCTCAAACCAATATCCTAATTTGATGGATCTTGAGAGATATTTCCTCCGTAAAATCCTTGAGAGATATTTTCTCCCTAAAATCCTTAAGAGAAATTTTCTACTTAAAAATCTTGGAGATCCCAATTTAGTGGATCTAGTGAGTGATCTTCTCCTTGGATTGTTATGTTAGTTGTCAAATGGAAAATTATTTAAATTCCTTATGTGAGAACTTAGAAGGGGGGCAACTTGGGAATATCATACCTCTGATCTTGTGACAATCAAGAGAGAGGGGGAGAGAGAACTTCATAATATCATACTTTTGATCCCGAGACATTCAAGAGCGGGGGACTAAAGGAGAGCATCATACTTATGATTGTGTGAGAACTAAGGGGTTGGAAAGGAGATCTTGGAGGAGTTGTTGCAAAGTGAACTTTTGATTGTAAGTGCTTCACTATTTCTTTCCATCAATAGATAAATTGGCCTATTCCCTTCATGTTTTGTGTCACTGGCTACATGCATGTCTATTGTTGTGAAATTCATCATAGATAGATATGTTTTCATTTAACAATGTAGTGTAGAGGAAGGTGTTTTCTCTTTGTTTTGTGCAAGTATTTTCTTACGCCTAGGAGCTTGGTCAACAAGGTCAAAGGATGGAGCAGAGAGGAAAGCCAACATAAAAAGGTAAGTCACCCACCTCTTTCTTCTTATCTAATTGTTGAAATAGGTCTAGAGGGAAAATGGTTACCAATTGTTTTCTTATGTATTTGGATCAAGGAGGGGTCTTGATCCAAAGGGTGGTTTCACATGTCCACAAGAGGAACTTTACCATAACAATAGGGGGAGTTATCCTTTTCCATCGATGTCAAAGGGGGAGAGAAAGATCAAAAGCATGATCACAGAGGGAGTATGAGTGTTGTCATTAATGACAAAGTGGGATATTGTTGAATGGTGTTGTCATTGATGTCAAAGTTAGTCATTGGTAATCGACATGAAGAACACATCCTCCTTGGAAGTAGCGAATAAGAGAAGGCAAACTCATCTCCTTGAAGCCCCTATTAGTAATGAAGATGTGGGTACTTGAAGAACCTTGAAGGATCCTTGACTTGAAGCCCCTATTAGTAATGAAGATGTGGGTACTTGAAGAACCTTGAAGGATCCTTGACATGAATGCTTTTAATATACGTCATTGGATTACAATGAAAGGAAATACCAATGGACAAGAAGCCCCATAAGAAACGAAAGAGAGACGAAATGAATGGTGAAGAAGCCTCGCAGTTTATTAAATAAAAAGAGTATGAACAACATTGCAAATGCATGTAAAACCTCTATGGATTGATAGCCCACGTCAAGTCATTTCCAACGGTAGGTAGCGCGCCACGTGGTTCTTCACGGTCAAGGAGATATGCCCTCTTAAAGATGATCATGTAAGGTATGGTCAAGAAGCCCTAAAAGAAGCCCTGGATATAAGGGCAAGAAGTCCCGTAAAGTCCGCCGCAAGTGGAATAAAATATTGAAATTCAAATTAAATTTACATGATAAAGTTGGCCCCATTTGGAATTACCCTTGAAAATCAAATTGAATTATAAAGTGTAAAGTGGGCCCCAAAAAGCATGGCTTAACTAGTATATGTAGGTGCTCAAAGGACACCTTTTTTATCATCAATGAGGTGATAATTATCTGAGGTCAAAACCAAAGTAGTATCTAGCAAAGGTCTAAGGTCTTTTGAGGCAGCAAGGGTGAGAGATTTTAGGCAGTAAGATTGAGTTAACTTAGGCAACAAGTCCAAGTTTCAGAGGCAGATCTAAGGCTTGTTTTGAAGATAATCTAAGGTAAATTTTTGGGGTATATTTGTGAAGTTTAGGCCTATTCTTAGGCCAAATTTGAGGAGAATTTTAGGCCTGTTATGAGGCCAAATTTGAGGTAAATTAAGGACCAATTTGAGGTAAGATCCGAGGCAAGTAAAGGGGTGTTTAGTGCAAGCTTAAGCTCTGTTTTGAGGTGGATTTCAAAAGTAGTTAAGGCATCTTTTCATGTCTGTTTTAGGCCGAATTTTACGTCTGTTCTTGGCACAAGTTCCAGGTGAGTCTGAGGCATATTTGGGCCAAAGTTGGAGTTTGTTATTGTGCAAATTTCAGGGGTATTCAAGCAAGCTTTTGTTATAATATAGAGGAATTTACTCATTTAACCATTGACGATACCCTCGTCACCCAACCACAGGCCTTAAGCCACC